>JABFPM010002315.1:0-17045 GCA_022817325.1 Idris sp. 1 HC-2018 | reverse complement strand
ATTAAAAAAAAAAAAAAAAAAACTTTCCACTGTTTATTGAATTTTGTTGTTATTCTGTAATTTGTAATGTTTTCAAATATTAATATTAAATATAGAACAAATTAATCATTTTTAATGTTAAATATAATACCAGATAAATAATTCAATATATTTATAAAGAAAACGGTTATTTTCTATTATATCTGCTACTTTTTTACATTATTTTCCTATATTCTAAATAAAATAATCAAAAACCTCTTTTGTTCATTGCTGCAAAAAAAGTCATAAAAATTCATTTATAAATAACTTTTTTATTTTGAACTGTGCTATTTTAGTTTAAAGATATTAATGAATTTAAGACCTACACACTTTTACTATCTTAATAAATTAACTTTTTTATGAATTTAAAAATAAATCATGAAAATAATTATATTTAAAAATAATGTATATATATTGGAACAATAATCTCAGTTTATTTATACTATAAATTAACGTCATTAAAAATTTTTTGTATAATATTTTATCTTAAAAGAAGTAATGTATTTATATAAATCATCAGATTAAAAACAAATCTAATCATATTTTAAGATAAATCTAATTGTTTTCTATTTAGCTCTACTTTAAAATGGATAAAAGAAAAAAATAATAATGCAAAATTTCTAAAATCTAAAAAATATCTTTTTGAAGGATAGCTATTAACATTTTAGATCAAATCTAATTTGATTTGATTTAAATACACGATAAAAATCTATTAAATCCAATTTATTCAATCGGTTTTAGTGCAAATTAGTCTCTAGTTTACTGAATTGTAAAATTTAAACAACTGAAAGAATAAATAATTGTGTGTAAAACGTTTGTCGAGAAAAGCGTAATGATTCAAATGATCTCATAGGATATGCTAGCAACCGCTAGCACGATATCTGATTGGCTGTCGGATAATTCGCTCAGTACACTTTGACGCAGTCCTATGAATGCACTTCCTTCGCATGCATACACCTTATGGCTTATATGAACTCTTTCAAGTTTCAAAACCTGTCCCAGTTCAACTTCTAGGAAACCGGAAAAGTTTACAATTTGAGCATTTCTAACTCATCTCTTGATGATATTAATAATAACAAATAATTGAAACAAGTCATTTCATTGTATAAGAACAATTAAAATAGTTTTATTGCGTAAAGATTTGGTGCTCTAGTTGTAGACTGTTAACCCCTTTTTTACGTTACATATCACAGTTTTATATTGTCACGGCAACTATTGGATAACATGAACTTTACGCTTGGATGTAAAGTAACTGTGTCAGTCAAACAAAATCTATTATCACATTTACTCAATATTACAAAAATTTTCATTCTTTTTTACTTCTGAATGAACAATTTTCAAACATCTGATTAAAGTAAGCATTGATTATTTTGTAGCATACCCATGCAAATTGTATATATATATATATATAATAATATATTAGGGTAATTTTTCAATAAAAAAATATACCAAAATAGTTTATACTTGCAGTAAAACTTTAATTTGAGAAAATAAATGTAAATGCACAGCGTAACAATATTTGTAAAATTGAAGAAAATTGCTGACACAAGCGATTGTTTTTGTATTAATATAATACGCAATTCTAAGCTGCGATGACACGCTAATAACATAATCTCTTTAAGATTTACAATTGTCGATATTATATTCTATATAAGTGTCTTCTCAACACAAAAAGTTGTTTTCAACTCTTTTCTTTTGAAACTGTTGTTACGTAAAGTTGTGAAATTTCGCAATAAAACCTATTGAAATTGAAATATTAACTTTTAAAATATAAAATAACTAAAGTTTGATGTTTTGTAAAAAAAAGTTCTAATATGAATAACAGGTGGCCAGACAATTTTTCCAGACAGTGTGTATTTAACAATAATAATTTAGTAGCAATTTCTACTAGAAATGAATAAATTAAAGTTTGTTCTTTCAGTGTTAACATTGCAATATAATCATTTTATCGAATGTATAGACTTTGTTTGACGCAATAAAAATGTACATCGGGCTTATCATTTTTTCGTTTCTATGACGTAAAAAGTTTGCGCACTCTACTGCAGTGCGGAGGGTTGCGGTGTATGCTAGTTACGAAAGATGGGATGAAATGTTTGGAATTAACTTTCTCGTTAGCCAGTCAAGTTTGATGAAACAAATTGCCGTACAGTATTAAAATCAATTAGAACAAATTTGATAGATATCATCCAGCATGCATTATTTAATTAGATGCTGTACATTTTTCATTCTCACGAAATAATTTTATTTATAAGCGATAAAAAAGTTTAATACAAACATTATTTAATTTAATTTTTTTTAAATTTAAACATTTTAAATGTAATTTTGTAAACTATAAATGTAAACGTTTTCAAACGAATTTTTTTTTTATTAAAAAATGATATAAATTATTATTTCTAATATATTCATCTGATTCATCTGATAAGAAAATTTAAAATTTAAATGGAACGTTTTTTTGTTGCAACATGAACAAAGTTTTGTTATTACAATTGTAATATGCATCTGCTTCTGGAGGATACTTTGAGTTTGCTCACTGGACCTTTGGAGAACGGCATAATCCGCGAAAGTGGCACAACTGTTCGTGTTACTTTTCATAACCGAGCGGCGGCGTGCTTGATTTCGTCGGACCTTCGTACTTTCGGAACCAATTTTTATGAGCAAACAAAAACAAGACGTGTAAGGGAAAAGAAAAAGTAATGAGCAAAGTTGTGTCATCTCAAGTTTTTATATACTTTTGATTATTAACAAACCTGAAGAATTCATAACACACTATTTATTTTGCAATAAAGCACTAGGTATGTAATGCTGTGTTTGAATAATTTGCAACAACTGGTCTGAAATGGATTTAACAATTAAAACACAAATTTTGGATTCGAGGCTACAAGCATATTGCAGAAGACACTTTGGGGGGTCAAGTATTTTGAACGACAGCTAAATAAAATTTTTATTTTGCAGGATGTATCCCCACTTTGTTTAATTGATTCAATTGTGCGAGTGAATATAATGCGTTGAAAGGATTATAATGTGCGTTCAAGAAGACGAAGAGAACGACGAGGAAAAAAAGAGCCTGAATATTAGTTCCTAGCGTTTATTAAAGTATATTAAATAGCAAGTTTTAGAAAAAGTTATAAACAAGTGATACTCGTGAAGAAGCCTTTAATTGTTCGAGTTTTGTTAGGAGAATAATATTGATATCGAGGAAAGTGTTATTTTTGTTAAAAAAATAAAGAAAAAGAAAAGTGATATTTTTGTGATGTTGTCGTTAGACGATCAAAGCGACGAAGGGTCGCCGGTAACAAAGAATGGCGAAATGACGAAGAGTCGTTGTCGGATTTGCGAGCTGTTTGGTGAGAACCAAACCAAAATATTCAACCACGGATTGAGCCATCCGTGTCATCTGGCCAATCTCCATCAGCTCAATCACTTCAACTCAGAGCTTAATTACGGCTCAAATAACAACATGAACTATATGAACCACGGTTTGCTAAATGGTCTTTATCTTCCGCAACTTAAAGATATGATGCTTGCCGCCTACTTACTTAAAGGTAATTAATTGAGCATACATTTTGTTAAAATTGTTAACAAAATCTGTTACTAATCAAAGAAAATCAAATAAGTTTTGTAAAATATGTTAGAATCCAAAATTTCAGAGCTTTAGAAAATAGTCTGAAGTTTGTGTTAAGATTACCAATTATTCAACAACTCATTTTATAATGATTCAACATTTTAATGAAACTTTGTTTTTAATTTTGTATATAATATTTGCGTCTTTAGTTTACAGTTTGTGATAATTAAAATATATTCAGCAGCAAATTATCGTTTCATGTCAATTGATAAATATCTATTTCCCAGTGGAAATTTTATCACACTAACTCGTAAATTATACCAAAGACAGAAATTCCGTAAATTGCGTTTACAATACCATCGAATTCCGCACATTGCTAGAGTTGCAATCCAAATAACTATTGGTCAGTTACGTACAAGTAACTATTTCGCATGTGATCAAACACGTGAAGAGATAAGTGAATCTTATCTCGTAATTTTCAATTTACTGCATTTAACTGCAAATAATTTTTTTTTACTTTATCATTTAAATTAACAGTACAAATATTGTTATGAGCCAGAAATTGTTGACATTTTTTTGAAATAAAAAAATGTATATTTTTGCAAACATGTAAAAAGTTCGCAATTAGTTTAAATTTGATACAAAATTAACTGTTGAACTTTTATAATAAGATTTTCGGCTTTATATTTGTTATTATATTATATCATGTGCAGAGAGAGAGAGAAAATTGTGCCTTTAGTAAATTCACTGAATTTCTCTAGCAGTTGATAAATTTGTCCCGACTTGCGTTACATTGAATTCGAGAAAGTTTTCGTGATAGTACAGCACTTTCTTTGCCAACATAAATCGTAACTTTCGCGATACTCATTTGGTGTATGTACAATCAGTGCCATCGAAACGTATGTGACTGATTATTCTACGGTCGTTTCCTTTTTAAGGACACTTGAAAAAGTGAGGTGTCGTCAAGGATTTGCGCAAGACCTTCTTGCAAAATGTATACGCTGAGCCTTGACCAGATGGAAAAGTTGTGCTTCCTACTGTGTTACGTACAGAAGTACAACAAAAATAGTACATTTCTTTTACTGAAAAGTTGCAGTTTTTTTAATTTATGTTTTAAAGAGACAATTATAAGTAATTATTTAAAACTTACAGAAAAAAAAGTTATGAACAAGTTACTTCAGTTATTTAATTTAATCATTTTACTAATGGTCAGTGATAGTAAACATTTTGTTTTTAAAAAAAAGGAAAGAACCAAAAAGAGAATTTTTTCTTAGCTATTCTCTTTTGTTTTTAATTTCATTTTTTACTTATACTAAATTAAATTTGAGACGTCAACACAAAAATTCTCATTTTTACTTTTAACAAAGAACCTTGGAAATAACTAGTTTAAAGTTGGTGTACGTTCTCAAGATGCCAACTTTAAGCTAGTTATTTGCTCGATGCTATAATATTCCATTTCGATACACTTCGATCCATTTCGAAAAACATTTTTATTAATTTGTCTAAAATAATTGAAAATTAATTTTGTAAACTGTAATAATTCAGTTTTCTTTTATTTAGGTCACTTTTGACCTACAAAACTAACTAAAAATAAGAAAGTCATCATTATTAAATGTTTTGATTGAAAACTTTATCGCAAAGTAGTAGTCTACTAGCTTAGTATACTATCAAGTAATAACACATCAAAGCTGTGCGGTAAAATGCATAATGCGCCATCCATTATTTATGTCTCGAGTGCCAACTCTCACGCTTTCTCATTGTGTTTTGTGGACTGCGCTGTTTCAATCCTCTGAGTATATTTACAATCAGGAGATGATGTTAAGTTCGCAATGAAAAACGTGTTTAGCAAAAATGTATACTTAATGTTGTAATTCTCTAAGGGAATACAGCTAATTCTAATATTAATGGGAACTAGACTAAAATTTATAGTAAATTGACCTTCGTTTTGACGTTAGATGTTCAATATTTATTCAATAATAAATCTCTATTGAACTGATATTAAATTATGATTTGGTTTCACAAACATAATCTATCACTGAAAAACTTTCTTTTAACAATAGTAAATAATTCTGTTAGATGACAAATAATAAGTTTATTAAATTCATTAATTACTACTGAAACTCGAAGAAAAGAGAAATACAAAATTATAGAGATAAAATTGTTATGCATACATTAGGTCAGACCAAAAATAGTGACTAATACGACGCAATTTAAAATTTGCTTGCAATAAATATCAAGTTAAAAGAATAGTGTAACGCAAGACAAATCGATTTTTCACGACCATGACTTTTCCGCACGGCACACAAATCCAAAGTTTGTCATGTTTGCGCAATAATAATTTATATTAGTCATATTTACTAATGTTTGCATTATCAACTCAAACTTTAATATAATTTAAAGATCAAAACAATGTATATAAAAGAATTCATTAGCACCCACTTCTTTGTTATTTTTTTCTTTACTATTTTTATATCGAAAACCTGATGACTTTTAATATTTGTTATTGATAAAATGTACGTTTATTCTTATTTTTGCACTTTACTAAAAGAGTAACATATTTTTATAATGTATATGCATTTTTTTGTTTCAGGTGAGTAACAGCAAGATTAAATAAATATTTTAATGGCAGGTTTCGTGAGTATGAAAAAGGACACTTTTGTTTAAAAATTTGAGTTGTTTTTTTTAATTTGTTTGCAAACTCTGCCCAAATGTATTTGGTAGTTCAGAAATAATATCAATATTATATTTTACTGTTTATTGCATATAACAGAAAATTTAGAGAAAAACCGTGCACTTTGGTAGTAAAATACAGAAAAAAAGAGATACCTTGAATCAATTGAAATTTACTTGAATGAAGTTAAAAATATGATCAATCGTATTGAAGTATATCGTATATTTGAATCAAGTATATCTGACTTATTTCAAGCGAAAATATACTTGAGTCAATTTTGCAAGTATATTATATACTTGATTACAGTACTACATTTTTTTCGTTTTAAAATATTGGAATCCTGTTTGGCGGCTTAAAACATTCACACCAACAGAGACAGACAGTACGATAATACCATAATACAACGAATAACTGATGTTTTACGATGTATTTCAAAATAAAATACTTGTGTTCCAAGATGATCTGGTTTTAGCATTAAAACACTGCTTGTTATACAATATTCATTTATTGGTTCTAAAATGTAAAAGTTTTTTTTTTAAAATAAGTCCCAGTAAACTTAAAGTATCACATATGATAGAAATTTGTCTTCGTTTTATGTCATAAGTTAAAAAGGGACAGCTTGTAAATTTCTAACATAATTGATTTTGAAAGTTTTGAAAAGTTTCAAAGAAAACTTTTAACTTCCAGAATCTTCAAAATTCTTGTTGAAAAAGATGCATGCAGACATCTTTGTGTGAAAGGGCAAAACGAAAAATCTATATGACCAGATGTTTTTTTTTATTATTATAATTTTTTTACTTATATATTTTAGATTTGTTTTCAAAAAACTATATTCGTTAAAGAATATAAGCAAATAAATTACCTGACAAGATTTATTTGTGAAATAAAATAAGCAGAAAAAGTTTTCTAATCTATATCGATATAAAATTAATAAGGCTATAAAGCTGCTGTAGCATCAATGCAAAATATATTTAATATGTATAGTACTGACAGAAAGTACGTGAACATTCTTTCCAAATGGTAATTATTCTAAAATTTTGGCTATTTGTTAATCAAAGTATTTTTTAACGGACAAAAAAAAGCATTTATATTTTAAAGAAATATGTATATTTGACATTTCCGATTCATGTGATTTTTTCATCAGCAGAAACTAAGATTGGATAACAATTTGATCAAAAACATATTACTTATGCTTAATCTTAATTTTGTGTGTCAATTATCCAAAAACAATTAAGTGTTAAAAATGTTATCCTATCTTTATTTCTGATGATGGCAAAATCACGCGTACACTGAAAAATCATTTAACCTGAGTTTAGTTGTTTTGTGTCTCCAACCAGAGAGCTTTGGTTAAAAAACAGCCTGAATTTAGTTAAAAATAACCAATCTCAGGTTAAAAACAACTAAACTCATGTTGTTTTTAATCAGAGTTCTCTGGTTGGAGACACGAAGCAACTAAACTCAGACTAAAATGTCAGATAAACATATTTTGTTAAAATAAAAATGTTTTTTCGTCCGTCAAAAAGTATTTGGATTAATAAATTAAAAATAATACAGACGTTAGTAACTTTGATAATATTAACTATTTTTTTATGTATGTGAAATGAATTTTTTAATTAGAATAAAATATGTAGCTTACATTATTTCAAACATTATTACCGATAAAAAACGATATAAAGTACCGCCAGAAAGTTTAGGAAATTCTGCCGACATTTACAATTCTTTATCATTTCAAATTGAAAGAACTTTATCAGTTTTGCAGATAATTACAAATATGTTTTTGTTCAAAAGCTTTTTTTCTGTTCAACCTTCAAGATAAAAATAAAGTTTATGTAATTCAATTTTGCAAAAAGCTGACACTGTGACACTTTTTACTTAGTCTTCTAGTATAAACAAATATTTTGAAGTAAACAGTGGGTTACGTATAACCACCAGTTAATATTCTAAAACATTATTGAATAATTTCAAAAAATTATTTTCAAAATTTTTGACCATGGTTACAGTTTTGTACAATTATCTCTGAAACACATTTTTTTTAAATTTTATACAGTTATATCTTTAATGATTTTTCAAACTTTTTAATCCGGAACATTTTTCGAAATGTTTCATTTTATATGCAAACTCATAAGGTGTGTTTTAAAACTGGATCATGTGAAATATTACAAATTAAAAAAAAGGTTGGAATTTTACTTTCTAAATTGTTAAGATCTCGAAGTGAAAAATAAAATTATTTGTTTTGTAAATAATTTATCTAGCACTATTTTAATAAAATTTATGTTTGATTAATAATTATCGATATTGTAGATTTTGTTAAAAAATTTGCGTAAACACAAATTAAAATTCAAATTTCAACAAAAGAATTATAATTTGCGATAATATTTTTCTTATATTTATTTTTGTAGAAGATTTTTAACTGAGAACATATACTTAAATTTGTATAATTTATTTCATAATGGTAATGTTGGTTTAAAAGTGATGTTTATTTAAAAATGTATTGTTCTTTCAAAAAAAATGTAAAATTTTCTTATAAAAAAACATCAAAACATTTTATAGACTGGTAAATCTTAGTTCAAACTTCAGAGTATTTTTTTGCTTTTTGCATGAAAAAATTTTGTTTAATAACTTGTGCAGGGATATTAGTATATGTTTTTTATATTAATGTTATTTCAAAATAAAAAAATGCACTTTTTCTTTAAAAACGTTAAATGTTTAAATCGTATAATAATGTTATAATCGGATGAAACATGATTCAATTTTTTCAAATAAGTAATTACAGTAAAGATTTCGTGGTTTCGCCTCATGCAAAATATTCTGCCCTTGTTCGAAATCGTCAAATTTCCGTTCTTGGTGCCTGGTATATTATTTTAATTTAAAATTAATTTGAAATCTTTATAGTTGAAAGTGATTTATTTCTCATTTTCATGATATTGAAGAAAATAAAAAACTATCTCAAATAAAAAAACTATTATCAAATTATTTTTTATGTCACGTTTAAAATTTAAAAAAAGACGTTGGTAAAATGTGTTGGAGCTACATAACAATTTTATAATTGAACATTAACTTTTCCACGTTATTCGTTAAATAACTGAAAAACTTATTTCAGTTGGCAAAACTTAGTTTAAATTAGTATCTTATTTGTATCTTGTTTATAATTTTACAAAAAATTTACGAAAATAAATAATAACAAAAATTTATTATCATGTTTTGATCAGATTTTTAGGTTTTTGAAAAATGTGCTATTACGAACTATACAAAGTTGTTATGAGCTTAACATTTCTGAAAAGATTGAAAATACTAATGAAACATAATTTTAATAGTTTATAAACAAGTTTTTTATGATACTGTTTATCCCTTTCAGATCAAAATAAAAATGATCAAGAACTTTTTCTTCATATTTTTCACGTCTGTATAGCTTCAGGATGAATTCTGACATTTTCAATTTTTTGTATCTATTTCACTGTCACGGGACAGAAAAAAAATATCAGTTATTGTCATCTCTTATGACTTTATGGTGTTTTTCTAACAAAATAAATTTTCCTTATTGTTTTGTTCGCTTAATAGCTTTCAATATTTGTTTTTCTAAATACTGAATTCACGTCGAACCTTCCTTCATTTCTTAAATGAATGGCTCGTTTCGAGATGTGGGTGAAGTTTTTATGAAAAAATATTATTTACTATAAATTTTTAAAGTGAAACACTTGTGTACTTTTCTTAAGAGAGGTGGGGGAGGGGGGGGGGAAGAAGGGGTTCTAAGTCATAAAATAAAGTACCCGAAAGAATAACAGCATTTGGATGAAATGTTGTCGGTTGATACACTTTAGAAAAACATCTCAATTTATGTAAAAATTCGGGCCAACGGAGTAGTATATTTATTAAATTTCTTACAAAAATTTTAATTTCTCATTTGTTGCTAAGATGCACGTATAAACGTGTTGCTTGTTAAGAATTAATACAGTAGATCTTGAGTCGACCAAATCTACCGACTGGTCACACTAAATTGGGTGACTTTTGAGTAAATATGTTTCAGCAGTTTTCCACTTGTATTTCCTTTTAGAGTTTATAAAATAAAATTATCTAGTTTTCAGTTTCCAAAGTAAATAATAATGCTTTATAAAGTGATAGATTTTTGTTACGTTAACTTATATATAACTTTTGATTTCCAGATAAACAAATTTAAAAAAAATAATTTTAGTACAAATAAAATTACACAATGATTTACTAACAAGTAAACGAAGAAAAATTTCAATATCCAATCGAGCTGAAACTTAAAATATACACTCAAATAAATTGTACGTAAAATTACAGAACATATACCGGAGACAAATAGCACAGAATAATATATTCTGTAATTTTACACTTAATAAACTATTTTACATAACAAATGTATACACAATGTTAATTTAGTTAGTAAACAAAGTCTTGAGTAGTATCAGTTTTAATTTAAAATCACAAAATTCAACACAATTTTGAATTCAAAAAATTTAGGTTAGATTATCACATTTTTTTCTGTAAAAATACATTTGTTCGATAATTTTACCAATATTTGTACGGTAAAATCTTGCGTAATTTTATGTACTGTTTTCACTATGTGTAGTTTTGTTTTGTTGTTTTAATTTGAAACACAATATTATTCATTTGGACTTATACATGTTTTGGTCTCTAAAATACGCAAAAAATTGACATTTTGAATTTCAGGGGACACTTTTCAGACTATTTTGTCCTTGTTCCTTGGCTTTCTAAAAGCACAACAAAAATTTGGCCCAATGAAAAATTAAAGTTTACCCCTTTAAAGATCTATAGTAAAAAGGCATACAGCTATTTAAAGTGACCTATTTCGGAGATTTTCATTGTTTCGAACTACTTCAAATTATGTATCCTGCAAGACCCACTCATGCTTAGACGATTGATGTTAAATTGTCCATGCATTTTTAATTAATATTATATAAAGCATTTATAGATCCAAATAAACATTGTGTTTCATTTGGAAATAACAAAATAAGACAATATACCAAGTTTCAGTTTAATTGGTAATAAATACCGCCTGACGTTTACTTGTACAAGTATAGTTTGTTTAATTGTTGGGCTCCACAATCAATCATGTTAAAAATTTTGGATTTAAAAGAGTTTAGTATAAAAAAAAAGATCTCAACACTTTATAAATGCTAGAAACATATATATTTTTATTTATAAAACAAATTAATTTATTGACAAACATTATTATTTTATATTAAACTTTTTTTAGTTCAAAAATTACCAAACAACATACTCTAAAATAATTTACTTAATAATTTATTTTTTTTACAGTGCATATAAATGTTCGATCTGACAAATTTACAGTTTATGATAAATTTAAAATTAAGAAAATATTGGTTTTTTAAGCACAAATTGACTTCATTCATTATAAAAAATTATGCATAAAGATTGTCAATCAATTTAAAATTGAATTTCAGAGCTTCTGTTAATTCTTTGAGACTCAATGTCCACAACAACAAAAATTATTTTTGTAACAAAACGCCATAAAGTCACACAAAATGATAATAAATAATGTTTTGTCTATTTTAATCAACTTTTTAAATAATAATTTTCAATCAAATTTGTAGTATCCATCTTAAGGCTGTATAAATCTAAAATAAATTAAGAAAACGTTTTTATCACGACCAGATTTAATTCAGACATAAAAGAGTTAAATGCATTTAATTAAATGGTTCGTAAACTTTGTGCAATGTTCACAATGTAATTTATATTTATTTTATAAATCACACAATGTTCAATTGGTGGAAAATATATTGTGATAAATTTATTATTATTATTAATGTATAAACTAAATTTTGTTATTATTTATTTGTTATTATCATGGATATTACAGTCTTTTTAAAATTCATATACTATTAAATATTGGTGATTTTATTTATTAAAAAATATAATTTATTTAAAAGTATAAAGTTTTATGCCATGATATAACGTTTTTGTGATAATATTATAAAATATCAAATTATTTAATACTTCCATTTGGGTCATTCTGTTTGACATCATGAAATATTAATGTGTTAATTTTAATAATATTCGACCAAAGTTACCTTCAAAAAGCCAAAATATATGCAATAGTGTGTTAACGCAATTTTTCTCTTTTAAAGAAGCATTTTATGGAAAAAACATCTATATACCATTAAAACTCTAAAGTTTCGTAACTTTGTATATTTTCATCGAAATTTCAAATCAAAGATGCTTTTAAAAGTTGAAATTACAAGTTTGCATGTAAAATATAAGATTTACAAACATTCTGACAACGATTTGTAACGAGGATTTTTTTCATGTATCATAAAAACGTGTCTTCCTAAGAAAAATTTTTTACATCGAAACTAATGTTAAATACATTTTTCATTCTTACAAAGAAAGAAACAAATTTTTCATTTACTTAATTCTATTAAATCTTACTTAATTTATTTAATTTGGATCCTTCATACGTGACAAACATACATATGTATATAACATGTCTTAAAAAAGGATTGTAAGATGCCAATTGAATGTAAGGCAAAGCATTTTTTGCTGGAGCTAAAAGAATAAAGTTGAAACCTGACTATTTTAGGGCAATTTTGAGGTAATAATTATAAAAGTCGAGAAACGCAATGAAGCAAACTTTTTCAGTTGACAGTTGAAACACAAAGCTCGGTTGCAGAGTGTGCATATGCGGGCAAGCGTGTGTCTGTGTGTGAATATACGTATCTCATGTTGACGAAGCATTTCACGAGACACTCAACGCTTCTGGCACGTACTCCGCGCGTCCGTTACGTGGACTAGAATAATCTCGTCGCGATAAGGATTTATCGACAGTTGCTACTGCCTGGCAGTGCTGCTGCTCCCGCAAGAGGAAAACGATTTTTGAGTCTAAATAAGACCACGTCTGATCGAATTTCTTATTCTAATTTTATATCAAATTTTTGTCACTGATCCCTTAAGGTTTCTGATAATAAATTGTCTGCTTTCCATAATAAAAGGCGATAAACGTTTGCAAAGTTTATTTAAACTCACTTAATTTCCTTTGGCTTACTTAATTTAATGAAAATTAATAATTATTTGCCTTAACTTATTGAAACCTTAAATGTCATTGTGATGAAATTTAAAAGGTCCTTCGAGCCAGATAAATGTTCCAGTTTATATAATGAATGTTAATTATAATAGTACACTATAAAAAAAGTACGTAAAATTACGCAAAATTTTACATTATAAATATTGGTAAAATTACAGAACGAATTTATCTTTACAGGCAAAATTATAACAATCTAACCTAAATTCTTTAAATTCAGAATTGTGTTAAATTTTGTGATTTTAAATTGAAACTGAAATTATTACTCAAGACTTTTTTTACTTGCTAAATTAACATTATGTATACATTTGTTATTTAGAAATTAGAATTCTTTTTTACGTCCAAATATTAATTTGTCAAAAAAGTGCCAATTCACAACATTTTTACATAAAATTTAATTTTTTCGGTAATTTTACAGAACATATCCCGTAAATTTACACTTTAAATGTAAAATCCCAAAATATATTCTCTGCGGTTTGTTTCCGTTATATGTTCCGTTATTTTACTTAAAAATTTTTTGAGTGCACTTAAATTTTATTATAAAGAAAAATAAATTTTTTACTGTGAATAGGCCTTTAAGGGGCGATCGACCCTTAAAAAGTTGTAAATACACAATTGTTGCATTGTGAACCGCTCTTTATAAACGAGAAAGAAAAATAAATTAATTCTCATGTCACGTGTTACAGCTCGTGTTCTGCATCTGGGACGGCTTTGTGTGATTATTTTTATATGTTAAATCGATTTACAAGTTTGATAGATTCAAAAAATTAGGTATTGATCGGTTTACCAGACAGCTTATACAGAGTTCACTGCTGACCCGATTTTCATACTCGTCCTTCGTTGCCTAGTTTCCCTTGCGACTAATTAATTATAAGCACTCGTCGCTTTTTGCAAACAGCTTTTTTCACTGTTAATAAAATAAACTCGGATTATGATTTGACACGTGTTTGATTCTTTTTGTTTTTGTTTATTTTTAATTAACAATTAAATACATATTTTAATGAACTTTAGGTTCTCAAGATGAAAATTGTTCTTTTTTCAATAATTCAAGGACAGTTGATGATTTTGTATTTGTTACACTAAATGTAAGATAATCTCTCATCTAGCACCTTAACTCGTTGGCATTTTACTGGAGAAAGTAGCAAAGCAGCACCGAACTTTTATAGATCGGCTCAGTTTTGAGACTTGTTTGAGCTTTGTTATTATTTTTTCTACTTTATTAATTGATTTACATTGTTTTAAACAAACATTGTTCATATTTTGCTAGAATATGTTGCTATTTTGCTAGAAGTGTACTTTGCTTAATAAAATTTGTAAAAGATAATGATGGTTTGTTTTATTTAATTTTTTTTAGTTGAAGGAATAAGATAATTATACATTTACCAACTAATCGAATGGTACTAATTGTTTGCGCGACATATTGACCTGTAATGTAACCCGATTTGTTGAAACCGACGAACTATATACACTGAATGTTATGCCATGCTTTCTAAACTTTCCGTTAATTTATGTAAATATTACTACATGGATTGAAATAATTAAATTCATACACCAGCTGGCAAATATTGACTCAAATATGTATGCACGTTACCAAAACAATGTAATTATTTGAAAATTAAAGATACATTACAATTCAGACACTAATTTAACTTCCGAATCTTTATAATAATTGTAGCAGTAGTCAGATTTCATCATTAGTAAAGGCAACTTAAATAACAATTTAAGTTCATTATAAAAACATTAGTCGCAGTTAATCAAAGACACAGATAGATAATTTATTCTCTAGTTTTTTCTTTCTTTTAAATAATTTTTTAATGCTAAGCTCCATTGTGTGTTGTATTTTTTATTTATTGAAATGCTCTAGTAAATGTAAATAAATTTTTAATTGCAAGTGCAAAAATCATGAAGACAAATGCTCTTTTCTGTCAGATTTTAAAATTTTTACTTAGATTGAATACATTTAATTACATTTTAATATTTGGATTTAGTTTTGATTATCGTACTGGCTGTTGTAATTTATACATCATATAAATCTTTAATCCAATCTTTGAACAAATTATAAATACATTAAACTTATAATCATTTGTGTCATTTATATTACTTTTGTTTAATATTTGGAGATCACATTTTCTTTACAAAAAAGTCTTTGTTTATTATATAAAAATTGTTATATTTTATGGTTGTTGAATGTATTGCTCAGTTATCATTGTTTGTAAAAATTGAGCAATTTATTTGAGGCTAGAAAAAGTAATGAATTTGTGAACAAGCGTAGCTTCTAATATAAGAGTCACGAGCAGTGAAGAGGTAACACACTGAAGCAGAACAGGCGTTGGCCTAGTAACGGCAATTCTCGGCGGTGTCAATGTATCTTTGTACAGAACGTGCAATCCAAAAACTTATTATTTCTGAATGTTATAATAAATAATTTATTTGACTTATTTTTATTCATTTATTCAAAGCCATTTTTGTAGGACTCACTTTATGCTAAAACTTGTCATTTCCGGAATAATCCGGAATTTAATCTGTAAATTAGAAGAATAATAACAATTAAATTTGTGTATACATTAATTTTTCAAAACCAACATTTAAATGTATCGTTTTTTCTGTTTTAAGGATACTATCAACCGGCTGGTCCGCTGATACAGCATCCTCCCACTTTACCAATTAAAGGACCTCCACCAGATCCGTCGCCAACTCCTCCTCAGAATTCTGAAGGATCGGACGATCTTGTCACACCTCTGAGTAATTCTGGAGGAAGTAGTAGTACAGGTAAAAAAAAAGATTTTTTTGCTTTTCAACTAACTTTCTAAAAAATAACTTCAAAATTTTGAAAAAAACTTAAATTCTTACAAAATTGAAGATCCAATTTTTGTATTATATTATTATTTGAATTGACAAAATTAATTGCATTATACTGATACTGTTGAAACGTTGTATAAATAAAAAGCTTTTTCTTAGTTTGTACAACACAGTAAATTGAAGTAAGTAATTGAATGTAATATTGAGTGTTATTGTTGTAAATTTGCAGGCGGCGGAGGCTTCTATAGGGCATATTGTCCTCAGTATTATGGCACTCCACCGCAGTACCAAGAACTTTGTTACCCGCCGTCGTACACGCATTCACATCCTCATCCACCGCCTTATTACAAATATGCGCCCTACAGAAGGTAAGTTAAAATGTAATGAGATTAATATCACTCTGCGCAATTTCGACAAAAGCTTCGCGGAAAATAGGCCGTGCTTAATCACATAAATGATCATGTTTAATTTACATTATAATATCAGCAATGAAATACAACCTCTTAAGTCTTTTTTTATATTCCTTTTGGCTATTGTCAAAAACCATTGCTAATTCTGTAATACCACACAGAATTGAATCTAACATTATATTTTTTGTGACAGAAAATTTGATACAATTTATAATTTGGTTTCTAGGCAGTACTATGGTTATCAAGAAAGTGGTGGAAACAGCGGGCCAGGGGGAGCCGGATCAGGGGGCGCCCCAGGAATGGTTGAGTACCAACCGCCACCTCCTCCTCCACCAGGCGAATATGCTCTACCCCCGTATTACAGTGGATACCCACCACCCCCGCCACCTCCACCACCACCTCAACCAAATCCAGCGTATCTTCATTCGCAGGAAAGACCTTTTGTAAATCGTAAGTAATTTTATTTGAAATATTTTAAGAGGGCAGAGCCCCCCCCCCCCCCCC
>JABFPM010002314.1:0-17047 GCA_022817325.1 Idris sp. 1 HC-2018 | reverse complement strand
AGGGAGAAAAAGAAACAAAACAAAAAAAAAACAAAACAAAAAAAAAACAAAGAAAAAATAAATAAAGCCATGCTGAAAATTACACATATTTCAGTGCTGTGAGAGCAGATGTCTGACTCAAAGAAAAGAAAATAATTAGTGGATTTAATGATATCTTAAGGTGTTTTTGTTCGCACTTCTGTGCAAAGCAAGTTTATAACAGAAGAAAATAGGAAGACAAGATTAGAGGTTATTAGTTTTGAATAATTATAGACAGATATTATTTTCGTTCTGATAAATTAAATGAACATTTGTTTTTGAAGTAGAATAAAATTTAAAATTATTTGTTAGAAATTATGAATTGATTTTACAAATTTATGATATTGCGGCTAATTGTTTAATTTAATTGCAGCATAAATTGTCTGATCTTAAAACAGATTCAGCAAGAATCGTGTAAAACTTCTATCAGATCTTAATACTTAATTACTCCTATTATTTCAATTAAAACTACTATAATCTTACAAGTGGTTTCCCCAAAAACTTTGCGCAAGTTCATAAGATCGTTTCGATAGAACCGCCTCAAAACTAAGACAAAGTGTGTGTGCGCAGGCGTGCGCGAAAACAAAGAGAAATAAAAATGAAAAAGCGACCTCAAGTCGCAACTTAATTGAAAGCGACGACACTCGCGTTAGAATTAAGCAACTGGATTTTCAACGGAACCAGAGCTTAGGCTTTTGATTTGGTCACTGGATTACGTCGATGAGAAAGTAAATATTCTGTTGCCACAGGGGGTGCCCACGTTTGTAGTTTGAGTCTTTTGAATAGGCTCACAGTTGAAAGAAATGTTTAGCCAAAGTGAACGGTCTCGTCTTACTAATGGCTGTGTGACGCCAACCCCGACACACAGTTATGTTTAACATAAATCCATATCGTATTTATGTTTAAACAAAAGTTCTCAGCTGACAAATCCTATCGTAAAATTATTTTTCAGATTAGATAACAACTCAAAGTTTTTATTGTTTATTCTTTCAACTTGAAAATATTATGATTTAACGGAAAATTAAAAATAAAATATTGATTCTTTTGTAATAACTTATAAATTATTAATAAATGAATTGCTAATCATTCTTGTAAAAATCGTTTATAAAATCATTAAAAATACTTGAGATGCAAAAAATATTTTATTCAAATAAGATTTACATTTTCAGAATAATTATCAAAGTGAAAGAATGTTGAAAAAAAAGTTTTATTACGCTCTTAACTTTTATTATGTGAAAATGTGAAACTGAATTTTTATACAATTTTCATTTTTAACGCAATTATTTTTTTTTCAAATATTAAATTAAAAACTTTTAAAACATTCGTCATCATTCGTCGTAATAATTTTTTTTCGAAATTACTTTTTTCATTCCGAAATTACAATACACAATTGCCGAAATGTATAACAAAAAATTGTATGTTATTCCAAGTTTGAAAAACTTGGATTAAACTGATGAATTATTCATGGGAAATAATATAATATTAATAATATCGATCATTTATTTGGCTAAAACAAAATATCGTCTGATTACGGGATTGAAGCCCACATGTCTCAAACGAATTAATTATGACAAGCAGACACTTGTCGTATGAATAATTCCTGGGGCCGATAAATCTAGCGCATAAAACAATCGCGTTGCGTGCGCGTTGTTTGTTTCATTTGCATAACGTTTGCTCGGATTAAAATAAATCGAATGAATCATTGAACTGCGTCGTTGAAATTCATAACGCGACGGAGGAAACACCGCAGCGTCGTTTAGTCATCGCTTTTCCCGTACGCACACATTATTATAGATCTGAGTCCGACAAAAAAGAGAACTAAAATGAGATAAAAAGAAAGAAAAAAAGAAACCCCTCAGACAAGGATTATAAAACGACAACGACGTCGCGAATATTGATGAATTTATGCTTTACGATGATTGTGCGAGAAACATAGCGTTCAGAAAACCGTGTGTTTTTTTCTCGACTAAGTAGCCGAGCGGAATTCTTATTAGGTCCATTGTGGGACTGTTGTCCGTGACAAATTCACGATTGACTCGTTAGGTTTTTTTTTCTCTCCCCCGAAGGTCAATACAGAGAGCTTAGGGAGAGTGACACCTATAGAGTATTTTGTTCTCCTTGTTTTTGCAAGCCAAAATTCGAAACAAGATGGCGACGCCATCTGGCGAGCAAAAAGCAATTATAAATCAGAAATCAATGTGCACATAAGCGGCAATTAATATTCAAACGCGGATCCCTTAATCCGTGGAAGCGTTCAGGCGATTCCACGTTATCCCACCATCTTTATGATTTCATGAATTTCAATTAATAATTAATTAGCTCGGATTTCCGAGGACCAGTGCCGCCTTAAAATCTATTTCCTTTCCACTTTGATGACTCGCTAAAAACTCACTTTAAATCCGTTTGAAGGAATCATTAATAGAGAATCAAAAACGACAAGGTCATACAATTTAAAGCGTTAACTAGACGTCTTTTCAATGTGACTATCGTTTCGGTTGACACGAGCAGGGGTCGATTTTTACTCGAATTCGTAAATCACTGAACTTTCACACACAAGTAATGAACACTTTAGCCCTGGCCAAGCGACTTAGATGAGGAATAAAAAAAAGAAGAAGAAGAAAAGCGAGAAAAGAAGAAAGAGAGAGAAAAAAGAAATGATAAAAGGATCGACTGGCTGGCAGCCTGCTGCCTATCTCTTGTTGGCATCTATCTCTCTTTCTCGGTGCTTTCGGTGCTGTTGGGTGCATACGTGGCAACAATGTCGAAAAGCCAGCTGTCGTCGGCATCGAGCAGGTCAGGACTCTCCGCACGACCCGTTCAGGATGTTTGGTCTCTCGCAGCCTCCGCGCGTTCTTCTTTTTCCTGGCTCAACGCACGCACACATTTGTCGCTTTCAAAGGCCAAGCCAAACACCAGCAGGAGAAACCCGAATTCAATAAGCGAAGTTTAAACTACAGAACAAACACAGCCGCCTTCGCATAGACGGAAACTCGCTCGTAAAACGTGGAATATTTTTCAATGTACGGTATTCTCCGCTGCCACTATACAGTGATTCCTCAGGAAACGCTAAATAATCGTATCGAGGACGTGCATGACGGATCGTCGTGTATCTAAATATTTCCAGCGTCTCGGCAAATTTGGCCGTTCAGGTTGATACAGTGTTACCGCAGAGGCACTGTGAAAAATATTCCTTCAAACCAAAGTCACGTGTGTTTATCAATTTAATTACGTTGTATATTCAAGATGTCTTAAATTAAGTTAAACTTGAGTTATGGGACTGTCAAGTTTTAGCAGAAATTATTAAGAAAATTTGCTCTATCTTATTATTGAACTTATTATGATGAATAAGAGACATTTTCTGTTTAACTTTATTTAAAATCTTTTCTTAAACCTTTCAGGTTCTCAAAAGTAGGTTTCTACTATTCAGTTTCTTCGACTAGATTATGAGTCATACTTTTCTGTGGACCCAAGTTCACATGTGCAGGCACTTAAGTTATTTCTTAAAATTCATATCAAATATAATAATAAATAGCCCTATAAACTATCCTATAAGTATTTTCAAATAAAGTTGGGACAAAGACCATTAGTTGTCATATTTCTACATTTCAAGTGTTTCAGACAAACTCTTACATTTTTTAAATAAAATATACACCAAATTAATAGAACAGTAAAGTGAATTTTATTCTGTTAATTGAACGAATAAAACATATTGGATTTGAAAATATTGAGCAAGAAATATCTCTTTCGATAAATGTATAACAAGCGGTTTTTTTTCTAACATACTAGTATAACGTCAATAGAACTGTATTATAACAAATTGATAGTATATTGCAAATACAAAACTAATGATATACTTTTTTCTTATTATATGTGAAACTGTGAATGGAAGTAACAAAAAAAGATTATGTTTATATTATTTGCTACACTGCATCCGGGCGTTTATTGAAAAAGTTTGCAAAGGATACTTCTTCTTTGCGCAGAGAATGTGTTTTGTATCAGTTTCTTTTGTCCAGGCATATTTTTACAAAACAAACAGACAAAAACACTTGCTTTTCCCATTGATAATTCAATTTCAATTGAATTCAGACTTCATATCGAGTCAATTTCAGAAGCTCATACAATCAATGTCATTTTAAACGTGCTGTTAAACCAGTCATTTTGATCAAATGATTGAACCAAATTAACGGTGATCAAATTCTCATTTTGTGAAATTTAGTTTTCGATTACCCTAATTTTTCAAGTTTTCAAACTAAAGCACACAGACATCCAATTTGCGGGATTTACAAATAATTATTTGCAATTCGAACAAATTATTTTGCAGAATTTGAAAATAATCTATGAATCTTGCAAATTGAATTTCTAGGTAAACATATTCAATTGAAAGCAATTCTCAAAGAAATTTATTTCAAAAAATCTATTCAAAACTGTTGACTTGACATTTTCTTTTTTTTCCGGCACTGTAATCAAAGACCTCATAATCCTTTAATTTTCCCTTAAAATCAACCTAATCTTATCAAACATATTTACAACACTTTTCCATTATACACTGCAACGTAATAAATCTCTGCCCGAAAAAAGTAAACAAAATAATACGGTCTTGGCAATCAACTCGGTCCAAATTTTCCTCAACTTGATTCGTCTGTTAGCTTAGGACCTCGTATACGTTGTTGTTGTGTTTTTTTTTTTCTCTGTTTCCTTGAAAATCTGATCACGATAGTTGGGCTGTTATCAACGTCAACCCGACATCTGGCCACGACTTTATTTTTCAGTTTACGAACTGGCACCCTTTACGAACAATCCGGGAATGGTTTTCTTTCATGAAAGTGGAACAATGGTGCCCATTTATTCCACTCGGCTGGGGAAGGTTCACGCGGTCCCCTCTCACGGCCCTGATAAAAACTCAAATATGTTTTGGCCGAGGAGAATTTAAGTGGACCAAACCATAAACCGACGGGAATCGGTCCCGAAAATAGAGGAAGAAGCTCTCGATGAAGAAATTTGAGAATACCAGGAGTTATGAACGGCGATGTATACACATTAACAGTCAGATGTGCTTTGCTAGGAGTCAGATGTTCAAATCTTCGTTTCCATTAGGGTTAGGGATGAAATTGAAGGGCGGTGATGTGGGTTGGCTGCAATACTTATTTCATTTAGTGCAAGCGCTCGATCGGGTTTCTTGATGCCGTGCAAATAAAGTTACAGTTGATTGATACACTTATTTTATTGAGCGACTGAAACCCAAAACCAGGCAAACATAGAGGACGCATAAAATGTATAATTAATGTGCTTATGACATTTTCGATTGCAGCAATCGAATTTGCAGTTATATAAAAGTCATGTAACTGTGTGCTCCATTTTGAGAATATAATGCAACACCCAGCCGCAGAATAACGGTACTGCTGTTGATTGTTTTCATATGCAAAAAGCATCGTCAAACATCAAAGTTCAATTATAATTGTTTTACGTTAGACGATAAGGTATAATTTTAAAAATTGGATGAGATGCTCACTGTAACTGGGTTATACTTGGATGACATACAAATTAGGATCAATGAGAAATCTTCCGTATCTTGTAATCACATTTTCTTAATTTGATCTCAAAATAAATGAGATGTTCGGATTCAAAGTCTGATCACTTCATTACCATTCGAGGATTGTAGTTAAAGTAAGGCTGAATATAGATTGAAGTTTATAAATTGCATTTAAAAAAAAAAAAAAAAGAAGAAAAATTTTTCTCTTTACTCAATTATTATTATTTATAACAATATTTGTTTTTCCAACGGATTTGATAAGCTCGTAAAATTCGATCTCTAAAATATGTTTCTTTTATATAGAAGACGTACCTAAAATGTTAAATTCTAAGAATCCATATCAAGTTTTCTAATTCAACCCCCCGAAACGTTTGTTTATTGTTTTAGAAACTTGTTAAAACTATATATTGTTTACTTCAACGAAGAACTTATATTAACATTGTTAGTATAGGAAGACATCGTTACCTTAAATATTTATTCAACAGCAAGTCTCTCGGCGGTCCAACACTGTCATTTTGTCTGGCTGAGAATCTGAAATCAAACAAATCTGCTTTTACAAAACTTTCGACAAAATTCATAAGAAGTTATTCATCTTAATTTCAAACTTTACAAAGCATTCAATCAGTCAATAATCAATAATCATCAGGCATCCTGCAGTATACAACGAAAAACAAAAACAAAAAAAAAAAAACTTCCAGCCAGTAATTGACATATTAGTTTAGTTTACCCAGTTTTCATATCATTATTCCTGAAAAGGGTCTTTGTTTTGAATTTTTCACGATCATGAAAATCGTAACTCCCTACTTTTTGTCAGCGTATTCATTTTCTTCAGTGAAGAAAAAAAAAAAAAAAAAATAGGAGCACACAAAATTCCAAACGTTTTTCCTAATAATTAAAGAGCCATTGAGTAATAAATATTTGTCGACTCGTACGTCAAAATGGGTATAAGCAGCGTAAAACCGAGGCGAAATAAAATGATTAAGACGACTCTATCGGGGCAGGTACAAAAGGCCAGCCGGTCGCAGGTACCAATGGGTAGCTGGCTGTCTCTGTTGTGCGCAGCATTCTTCGGCCCTCTTATTGCCACGAACGAATAGTTCTGCTAGATAGATTGCTTTTGCATGACACTGCGGACGTGCATGGAACGTCACTCGGCCGCGAACAAAGAAGCCACGATTCATCGACGCGCGTAATAAAAGAGAGTTGCTGTGCCCGAACTTTGCACAAAAGTTTTTCGACGTAATTAATGTGCGGCCAAACAAAATGAGCGCCACAATAAATACACGCATACATGGAGACTTAACGATGACGGATTCAAGTGTCAAAATGAATTTTTAATGAGAACAAGTGACGACCAAAAAAACAATTGGCTTAAATGCTTAGGGATTAAGTTTTCAGCTCAAAGGGAATTTTTGAAGGGACGCAAAATTAATCATATTTTGATGTTGAATGAAATGTATCATTCAAGACACTGTAAAAAAGAATTTCCAAGTAAAAATAGATGAAAATTTACAGCAATCTTTAATATAATCTTGACTTTTTTGAATTAAAAGTTTTTTCTTAATGCAATTTGTTGATTTCTTGTTCGTTTTTGTTATAAAGAGTACGGAATATTTAATTAAAACTACTGTGCTTCGTTTTGATGAAATGCATTTATTAATGAATTCGCAATGCTTTTGTACCACAATTGCAACATCATTCGGCTACCATCTAACACTTATTTTAATGAATACTCGCTTGTTTTATTTAATTTGTTCTAGTTTTGATATTGAGATCATCCATCCGACTGCTGATCACATACTGATGCTTAATCCGTTGTCTGATACTGCTGTAACTCTGCAGTACACTTTGCTTAATGAATTACGTAGTAACAGCTTTTACATATAATACGTGAGTATAATGAAAAATAACTCTCAAAAAACTGAAAATCCTCTGCACATGTTATAAATGTTATCTTGCGCAAATTTTTTGAAATTTTTTTATTTTTGCTATTATTATTGTCTACTCAATTATCTCGATATTCACATGATTGTTCAAAGTTTATGCATTCAATAAGTTTATTATAACAACAATTCCCTTTTAACATTTAAAACTGAAGATAGCGCGTGAACCTCGTAAAAAGATCAAAAAGATTTGTCAAATAATGATGTATACAATTCACTTATACTTAATAGACACACAAATTCATGTGTTTTATAATTCAAATAGCCTTTAGTATTATTATAACTTTCACTGTGGAGTCGTATAGCAAAAACAAAAGCTACACAAGAGATTACATATTAGATAATTTGCATGAATATAGTCGACCACAAAAGTTTGAAAGCAACGTAAGAAAAACTTTTTCTTCCAAACTATGATATACAAAATGCGCGCGCCTGTTTTCTTTGATAACTTTGTTGTTGTTATTGTCGCCACAAATAGCATCACAGTAGTTGTTTTAAAAAATGTTATAAAAGGGATTTCAATTAATTCCGAACTGAATATTCAGGTAATTTGATATGCCGGTCGTTTGCACAGTTTATGCATAATTCAATTAAGAAGTGGTTTTGACGACCTTATAACGGAGTATTTTGTGTTGAGCCAATACCCGATGCTCTGACAAAATATTTATTTTCCTGTGTGTTAACAATGAAGCGTTCGTCAATTAATCCGAATTTTCAATGACTCGCAACTAATTGAAAACAATTATCCGTGGCGCGCGGATTAATTGATCGATCGGCGTCTTCGATTGAGGTCGGTTCATAGGGAAGGATCGTTTGACCGACTGTTTATGTAACGTTATTTATTAATCACATGCAAAGTTGATTAATCGTACTAGTTTATAATTGAAATGCAACTTGAGTTTTCTGCCCTCTCAGAAAACTCAAAAGTACAAACATTTTCAAAGTAAAATGTCAGTTATCATTGGATGAACAAATTTTGTGCGCTCCTCTAGAAATGTTTTCATCATCTGCTGCCTTTCGTTTTTTGAATTGATTTATATAGATATGCTATATCCTATATTCGCAAAGCGATTGAACTTTTGCGCTGCAACTTCTTACTTTGTGCTTTGTTACGTCAAAAGCGGGTATAACAAAGATGATTGAGCCAGTGCTGATAAAATTATGTTCAATTATAAGTGCACGTTTTTTTTTCCACGATCGGTTTAATATCAAAATTTAATTAGTTAATTAGCTATCGAACTTTGGACTAGGGGGGCGAAAAGGGGTGCAAGTGTGCGCGCTGCGGTCGCGCAAAATGCGCCACACCCACACTCTGTCGGCAGTTTGTCTCAGAGTTGCAGCGACCCGATGACAGCTACTAAAGCGAAGATTACTTTGCCATTACGCGACTTTAACGAACAACCGAGTGGGGCCAAAAGAAAAAGTTATATTCGACCGAGGATATCGATCGGCGGTAAACCGCGAGAAGCCAGCGCGCGCAACTCCGAGCCGAACTTTCGACCAATTCTTTTTTTTATTTTTTTTTGGTATCCCCTTTGTACGTGTATTTCGGCGGGCTTTTCGAAATCGAGACTCATCAGACAAAGTCGCTCTCGGCTTACATTCTTTGTACGCCGGAATGTCGCACAACATTAATAGCATTTCATTGCAACATTTGACGTGTCATGACGTATCATTTTTCTTCACTCACTTCTATTTCATCTGATTCGCCGTCCTTGTCTCTAGAAAAAATTGCTACAACGCTAAAACCGGGCGGTCAATAATACGTTGTTCTTGTAATGTATGCGATCAGTTATTTTTCTTTTCTTTTTTTCGTTCTTTTTGTTGTTTCGTACTTGTTTTCAGGTGACAACTTGATTAATATCAATCCTAAATCCTCGCTGCTTTTCACCCCAAGATCTTTTTTTCTCGCCCCAGAAATAAGTGAAGTTTATCGACGAGAGTTTATAGCGGAAGATATACTTGCGGTGTTGATTAGCGTCCTAGATATGTAAAGTTGGTCGCATACATATGCAGCGAGAAACTTAAAATTTCAATTCGCTTATTGAGAAATTCTATTAATATTGTAATTGCTGAGCGCAAAATTTCGTGTACTTATTTTTTTTCTTTTCGTTAACTTCCCACAATTATTTGCTCATGTTCGTCTGCATGAATTTAAATAACAGCAACTCCCACAAACTCGACTAATTTAACTTAACTTCAATCATGTTATAATTTATTCCACTGTAATGCCAATTAATTTATCCGATGAAATTTTTTTGTCAGTACGTTTCGTTCATTTTTTTCCATCTTAATTTGACATCATTTGTAGCGTCAAAAATTTTATAATCCTAAGCAGGCCAAAAAAAAAACTTTTTGATAATTAAATACAGAGAGAAGGTAGAAAAAAAGAGGAAAGATAAAAAATAGTTGATGTCTTGCCTCGTCGGTTCATTAACGAAACGAAACGAAAACGGGCTCATTTCCGCACGGCAGCTGTTCGATACAATGTTCCCGTTTGAATATTTAGCCACTTGAAAAAGCAGGATATAACGTTTCACATATGTTCGATATTTTCATTTGGTATGATCCCGGGGCCTCTCTCTCGTCGATTGTTTTTGACGAGACAATATACGACGTGAACGGCCATATGCTCTCTCTCTAGGATTCATTCTCGGTGCCGAAATTTTGGTCCGCACACGATGAGATCGCAATCAATGAGCGAAAACGTTCGTGTGATTAATTCACGAGTTTTCGCCTTTTTCTCCCGCAGCTCGTCTATCCTTAGACGGCTCATTATTCATCATTCTGTCACATTTCCAGATCGCAATCGAGACGCCCGATAGCACGTGTGACTTATTTACGGTATAACTTACATCCTATCTCGTTCGGACCAGCATTTATAATGCCTTGACAATACACATTTATTAACATCAACCGGACGGTTTAGATCTCCAATTCTGGGCCGAGAATTTCGAAACTTATACATTTTGTATTGCTTTCTAATCAAGTTGTAACTTTTAATCACAATTTTGTTAATGATTGATTGATACTGTGTCGACAAGCGTGTTTTAGTTTTGTAGTTTTAATTATGCGACATTATTTTATTTTTGATGCTCATTTTTGGATTCCGCTGTGTCGAAGCGTTCAGCAGGAAAAAAATTGGGATCATATTGTTATTATTGTTAATTAGCCCGACATTCTATGAATATCAATTTTTATAAATAATGCATAGTTTTGTCTGCTCATTTACAAAAAAAGCGTGCTTTTAATATAGTAAACAAGCAAAAATAATGTAAAATTTTAATTAAATATAATCGATAGAGTTATAATGAAAACTGATGTGTTTTGAAATATTCGAAATTTTATTTTAGTTAACAAACAGCGAACGAATGAATAAGACTTATGTTTTATCTAAAGATATTTTCATGTGCATTCTCAACAGCGTTTTATTTTAAAAGATTAAAATTCCTTTTATGATTTAAAAAATTAAAGAATTTTATTTGAATGTTTAATTGTGTGTAGAGAGAGAGAGAGAGAGATATTTTATTCTTTAGCGTTCTCAGCTAGCTTTTGGTTACAAAAAAAATATATATATTTACAATTTTGGTTTGGTGCAAGTTGGTTTTTGTGTATACCATGTCACATTCACACATTGACATTTCAAAATGAATAATAAATGGACGTATTATAATAATTAAGTAAATTAATAAATAGAAAATAAAAAAGTCATACGAATATATTAAATTAAACGAGAACGGACATGATCACAATCTAAATAAATATTCATAAATAAGTAAATCAAACATTTAACTAAATATAACTAAATAATTAAAATTGTATCAATTCGTTCGCAGTCTAAAATAATTCATCAATCGTCTTTTAAATGTATTTAAAGAAGGCGCGTTTTTCAAATTTTCAAGGAGTTGATTATACATTTGAAATCCTTTATACATTAATGTTTTCTGAGCTCCATAGGTTCGTTCAAACGGCAGAACAAGATGGTTGCTCTGCCGAGTTACCCTTCCGCTCAATTCGCTTACAAATTCCACCTTGTCGCAAAGTTCCGGTGCGACATAGTGTTTTAAAAATTTTATTTACAAAATTATTTGCCTTAAGATTTAAGTTGTCATTATTATTTACGTTATTTAAAATATCAAATTTATTTCTCAGACTATTTACGAATATTGTATGTAACCAGCAGTTTCCTTCAACTGAAATCGAAAACAACTTCCAATATTTTACTATGTCACTCACGTAACAATGACACCGCCGGTGTAACTGTTTTCAGCGTCGCATCTTTTAGGTCAAAATCAAAAATTTTTAACTCATTATCGAAGATGTTTTTAGTTATTCTCGACTCAGTTAATGCAAGAATATCGATATGTCCATTATTAAATAAATAATTTTCAATTTCGTAAAATTTGTTATAAAAACTCGCGATATTTATACATATTATAAATTTTCATTTTCATTTATATTCAGCCGCATTGGTTGCTATTCCGCATTGTCAATTTTCTTTAAAATCCGTAAATAGTGTGAACATTTTAGATCAGTTGCCTCGTGTTCCACTTTTAAGTCTTTTAAATTAAATTGTTGTTTCTGGTTCACACAGTTAATACATTTTTTTAATTTTGTTTTTACATTCTTTATTATCATGTTTCTCGGCACAGTGGTTACAAACTTTGTATTTTTTACAAGTATTTTGTGTATGACCATACCCCCAACAGTTAAAACATCTTCTTACATTTGCACTGTCATAGACTTTATATCTCTGCCAGCCCAAAGAAGTCCTCGTTCTAAAAGTTGTTGGTGTGCCATATCATTAATTTCTAAACTCATTGACCAATTATCTGCTTTTTTAAAATTAATCCTTTTTTTTATTTTTAAATTTACGTCATTTTTTAAAATATCATTTTGTTTTTTGATAATTTTTATAATTTCCTTATTTTTTTCTTTATATATCTCTTTATTTATATTTACAACTTTAATATTATTTTTATTTACTTTTGGTTCCGTAATATTTACTTCGTCATTACATTTAATAACCACTGTGCCTGTTTTATTAGTTTTAATTTTTTCTAGACCAATTTCAAAATCTATTATTTTAATTCTTTCTTTTAATTCTTTTTCAATTTTAATTTTTTTTCTACGTGTTTTGGTTTTAAAATCATTGTTCTATCTTTTTTTACTATTTCCGAAAATTTCAACTTATTTGAACCTTCCACTTGTTTACATTTACAATTATGATTTTTATTTTTTTGTTTATAAATTTTATTTCTTAATAATATAATTTCATGTTTCAATGTTTTTATTTCTTTTTGTGTTTTTTCACTGCTTTCCATTACCATGTCTAAAATAAAATTTTTCAAAATTGCATTATTTTCAATAAATACATTTTTCATATTTTCTCTTACATTTTCATTCATCCCTACATCATTCATATCCGGCATTTCTTCAGCTTTTCTTTTTTTATTGTTAATATTTACTTTTTTTCCTTTTTTTATACATAAGGTACATCCTATTATTTCATTTTTTTCTTCATTTCTTACTTCTCTATTTGGCCAACACTTTTCATGGTATTTTCTGCCACATTTCATACAGCAAAAATTTTCTTTAGTTACCAACTTGCACTCACAACAATTATTATTTCACTTGTCGCCATTTCTACTCTCCATAAGTTCCTGTCATCAAGCTGTTGATATCTCGATTTATCTCGCACTGCGCAGCCCTACGTCCAGCGTCACGCGATCGTTCAACCCAGTCTTCTAATTTCTATTCCTATTTTCCAGTTTATCAAAGTTTTTATGTTGCCCTTTGCTGGCACTCAGTAGAAAGTTTTTTAATAATAAAATATTATAAAAACATCTGAGTGCTCAGAGCAATCTCTTGAACACTGTAAGAACTCAGAAAAAGTGGTAATTCAGATGTCGAAAAATTGAGGTTATAAAATGTGTCAAATTTAAAGTCCAATTATTATAATTTTAAGTAAAATTTTTTTAAAAAAAACTTCCGTCAATTTTGTAAACAAATGTTAAAATTAACATGTTCAACATTTGTCAATTTTAAATTTTAATATAAATGTTAATAGTTTCAATAATTGGATAGACACAAAAATTTTACAACATTTACTTACGAGAGAGAGAGAGAGAGAGAGAGTTGAGGGGATTTTGAATAACGTAATGTACAATGAAAAGACGGGCGGGAGCAGTTTGAAAAAAAATTTTTTTTATGAATGTACTTCGTAAGTGAAATAAAAAAATTTTACATATTGTTATATTTTGACTGTAATTGAAGGTTAAATAATTTCATTACATAAGAAGTCTCAATTGCTATTTTATCGAAACAAAATATATTTTCGCCTTATACTTTTGTACAACAAAGACCAAAAAAAGTAAATTTGATGTTATGTAACAAAACACACATTGTGTTATTTTTTCAGTGCTTATTTTTGTGTCATTTTATTCTGCGTAAATTTCTCTTGTTAATTTTCATAACAGTTTTTTTAAAACACATTTTACTTTTATTTAAACAATTTTGTGCAATTATATGTTAGAATATATTGTTTATAACTAATTTTGTGCAATGTTTTAAAAAAATGAATAAATTTTAATTGTTATTCTTAACATAAGAATGGAGTTACACTTTTTTGTAAATTTTCCGACGACATTGATGTTGCAATATAACATGCCGAATCCAATATAAACGTCCGTTTGACAACGGTCGGGTTCAACTCCTAAGTCTTGGTCACTTGTATATCTTTTATTACGTTAAATAGAGGTGGCGAGTGGAATTTCATATCAATTCACAGTAATCTTTCTTGTTTTTAATAACATTTATTATTTTTTAACATTAATTTTCATTTCATTCATTTCATTCTGTAGTGTTGACATTTTATGAATAAAAAAAATTTAACATTTTCATAAAAACAGCGACAAAAATTTAAATAGGTTGAAATACAAATTTGTATATTTTATAATAAAGTTTGGTATGTTATTAGTTTTTATGATCAGGTTTTTTAGGGAAATAGATCTGTATTTTGAGTAAAAAATTAAGAAAACATTTTAATTACTTCAGAAAAGTGAAAAGTGATACATCAGGATTGATTTATGCTACTTAAAAATATATTTTTAAAAATTCAGACATTTTATATTTTTGTAAAGTTATTTTTAAGTTTTTATTCTTAGATACTGAATAGTATCTAATAGTAAAAAAATGAATATTTCTTTATTCTAAATTTCTGAACAAATTACTTTTTACTCGACTATAATAATTTAAGTATCTTTCACTTCATTGATTTTTGTATTTAAATTCGCTTTTCAATTAAAAATGAAACTTCAATTTATCAATATAACTTCAATTATTTAATAGTTCATTTTATCCATTCTCTGTATTTCTTGCGAAATTAACTTTACATTTATATAATTTAAAAATTAATTTATTATAAATTAATTCTTAACTATTTTTAAAGGATAACTAAAAAATATATATAAAAAGAGCTTTAGATTTCACGATAAAAATTAATATATCTTACACTTTTACGTGTAATAAAATGTCGAATAATCACATAATTCATTTCAATACTCTGGTTTTTAACCGCAATAATTTGCAACCACAAAACCGAACCCTAGATTTTAAGCCACGATTTAACATATATCGGAAAAGTATAAAGTGATGTTGAATGGAAGTTAATAGAATCCATTAAGAATTTTTTAGATACATATTTCATCTTTAAATAATGCCTTCATAAATTATTATAGTTATATAATATTATAATTATAATTATAATTTTTTTTCTGTTTCTCTTTTTTTTTTTTAATGGAAAACGATAAAATTCATCTTACTATTCAGATATTGAAAAAGTATTGGATAATAGTTTGATTCAATTAATCATATCATTAAGTGAATACTAAAAAAATGAGCTCTTTAACAGAACGCTTTAAAACTAAAAGATTGAAGCAACTAATAATTAAAAAATGAAAAAAAGTTTTATTTTATCTAACTTCTGAAAGTAGAAAAAAGAGGATTATAATTATTATTATTTTATCAAGTTTGAGCTTTAACGCAGGCGTCGATTATAATTTCATAAGTTGAAAAGTTGATAAGAAATTTAAATAAAAATGTCAATACAGACAGACCAATGGGAGCCAAATTTTGAGACTTTTTTGGATTAAACGAAAAAAATTCAATAACCCATTTCTTAAGGTGTCAATTTTTTATTAGCTAACGTTTCGATACCTCTGCGATATCCTTATCACAGCTTAATTAATAAAACAAGATATTTTTATATACTTTCATTTACAACCTCTGCTTCAAATTTCTATCTCGGGTGAAATTTATCAAATAAATCCACTGCACTTTAAACCTCGAAAGCAGGAAGGCAGGTGATTATTTCGTTTACATATCTGTAAAAAAGGGAGGGGGGTTTAAATTTTAATTTACTAAGAATTTTTGTTTCAGTGATTCCATAACCAAATCCGCTAACACCGGAGACAATGGTGAACCCAAACATAAAAATAGTACTTTATTTGATAAACCTAAAGATCGGGATGATATTAACGTGCGATCAAATGCGGTGTATGAAATACCATGTAAAGACTGCAAAAAAGTTTATATCGGACAGACGAAGAGGTATATTGGATAAAGATATAACCTGTATCATTAAAAACAAGAACTCTATAAATCAAAGATCGGATGTGAATGGACTTGATGTTATTTTCCACGGTCTATTTGCGGGACATATTTAAATGTATATATTTGTACGCGTCATATAAACACTGTATCTCCGAATAATACACTGCGCACCAAAATTAAAGGGTCACCCAAAAATTTTGAAAAAATTGTCAATTTTGAAAGTTCTGCCAAATCGTCAATTTTCATCAAAAAAACCTTCATAAAATAGCAAATGAAAGCTTGAAATCTCTTCTTTTTGATAAATTTAATTTAAATAGTGAAAATTGAACAATAGATGGCGCAGTATCTAATTTTTGTAAAATAAATTTTTTTGACATTTTTTTTCAACTTTAAGCAATCAAATCTTTTTTGGCTGCTTAATTTTGACTACATTTAATAAAAAATTGTGAAAATTTAATTTATTGCGATTCTTTTGCTTTTTTGTAAAGCTATATTACATGAAAAATGACAAAGTTAATTTGAATAAAAAATCAGAAAATTTCATTTTAAAAACCAAAAATCTATCAAAAATCAAAATTAATGAAGTTTAATCAATATTATTGATTAAAATGAAAGGGTCATATGAATTATCATTTTGTGGGTAAGAAATTGTGCAGTTATCGTTTAAATTTTTTTAGTCGTTCACTTTTTTCCGAGGATTATTAAGCTATATTTTTATGTTGCTTCGAATACTTTCTTTACAATTCAAAACAATACAAAATTTCAAGAAATTTTCCTTTGGCGTTTATTTTTATGCCTCAAAAACATGACTTCAACTTTTAATAAGCAAAATAAAGATTTAGTTTATTTTTGCTTTTCAGTTTAGTTCTAACAGTCGTTCAATTCGTATCCTCAAAAACTGTTTCGTACTTATTTTTCATTTTTTCCATTACCATGGTGCATG
>JABFPM010002313.1:0-17048 GCA_022817325.1 Idris sp. 1 HC-2018 | reverse complement strand
ATCACTAATCTGACCTCAAAATGAGGCGCTCTGACCACCCTGCAAAGATAGGACCCTTTTTTCAATTTTTTTTAATAAACTAACAAAAGATACAATATTTTGAAATAAATACGTGAAATCCTCAGAAAAAAATGAAAATATGTGTTTTGTTTACATTCTTTTTCCTCCCTGCAAAGATAGGACACTATTTTAAATTTTTAAAACTAACAAAAGATAATATTTTGAAATAAATACGTGAAATTTAAAAAAAAATTAAATCAGAAACATTTTGGTAAATATTACGAATAGGTCCCCCCCTCCAAACTGTAGATTGTTTAGTACTCTATAATAAACCTCTAAGTACCATTTTTTTGCATATTTATTTGTACCCTACCTGTTTGTAATGTTAGTTTTGTTAGTTTATTAAAAAAAATTGAAAAAAGGGTCCTATCTTTGCAGGGTGGTCAGAGCGCCTCATTTTGAGGTCAGATTAGTGATCCTGACAAAAAAATAGGTCGATATGACCTATCAAAAGGTCCTGTTTAGGGGGGGGGGGCCTATTCTTAATAATTACCGAATTTTCATTTAATTTTACATAAATCATTTACTATATAAAATTTATTGGTTAAAATTCAAAACTTTCTATTCTTGTTATAACTACATTTTTTTAAAAAAAAGTCCAATATTTTAATATATTTTAATATATATTAATAATTTAATACATTTTAATATAATTTAATAATTTATTATATTTTAATATAATTTAATAATTTAATATACTTTAACATAATTAACAGTTTAATATATAATATTTTTTTTTAATATTAAATAATTTAATAAAAATACGAAATACTTTTTTTATTCTTTTTGAAAGTATTTTTATTATCAGTAATACACTTCAAATTTATTAGCCTCACTTATAAAAATAAAGTTATGTCTCTACGAAAATAAGAAATAAGTTTTTTATTTATGCCTTTTTCCTACATGTAGATTATTGTTTTATTACATTTTTCTTGCATTGTTACTAAAATTTTTTTCTGTTTAGTTAGAAAAATGAAGAAATCGTTCACCAATTCGCCTAAGCTCTTTGCCTTAGTGAAGTGGCTGGGAGGGGAAGACGACGGACGATTTTCCGTCGACATTCCGATCAATCTTATTCAAGGGTTCGATTACGATGAATACGTAAAAACTTGTCAAAACAGCACTGACGATGACGACTTAAGCTACGTGGTAGAATGGCGAAATACGAGAAAGAAACCCAAAGGAGGCTGGAAATACTACGATTGTCTCGTATTGAAAGTATCACGTAAGAATTTAAAATATCAAAAATGTAAAAATTAGTACATTCTTGTACAAAGTAATCTGAATTTCGCAAAATTATTAATTTTTATGCAAAATTATTTTCATAAAAAAGAAGAAAAGAAAGAGTTGAGTTAAAAAAAATAAGAAAATTGGAATAATGAATAAAATTGTCATTTAATTTTGCATAATTCATTTACCGTACAATTAATATTTTCATTTTTTGTCAGCATCCATTGATGTGCTTAAAAGTACGCTTTCTAAGTATGGAGGGAATTTATCTAGTTCGAGATCATTCTCTGAGAGAATAGAAGGAACTATGAAGGCTGCTGAGACAAAAGAACAAGAGGTAACGTCCACCGATTCCGATGTATCACTTTCACCCCAGAGATCTTCAGCCTTAATTAATAATAAGAAGATGGGAGAAAAAAAGGGTACGAAGCAAGCTCAATCTGTGACCAACAGATCCACCACTAAAAATCATGAAACCAACAGCGATGATACAGATTTTTATTTCGATGAATCTAATCCGAAAGGAAAACCCTTCATTTTACAATCTTTGAACAAAATCTTACAAGGTAAAATATATTTTTTATTAAAAGGGGTAACGCCACTCTAATGTACATAAACAATAACAAAACATTTTACTTACAAACTAGTTTTATATTTTTACTCTATATATATTTAAGTATTTTTATAATTATTTTCATTGAAAAATAGTACAATATCATAATCATAGCAGAGTGAAATTACTCATTAAAAATGTAGTTTTAAATTATCAATATGAAATATATTTAAATTTTTGTTTTAGTTGGAACTGAACATGAGAGACAGATTGAAATTTTGAAGGAGAATGTTTCGACTCTTTTAACAAAAATAGACGTGATTTTAAGCATGCTTAATGGAGAGTTGGATGCAAATCGAAAAAAAACAGTTGATAATTCTGTCGAGGTATGAAGGTTTTTCAATTTTTTTTATTTGCTTAAAGAAAAATTATAATTCAATTATGATTTTAATATTTTTTATTAACGTTTTTTTCGATTAGTACGAAGTTGGCATAAAAGGAAGTAACTTCAATGTGAATCACTCTCAATGGAGCTTCATTGAAACCCGAACAACGCCTACATCTTGTGCCGTCGCCATATTGAGAGCTCTAGTTCCCGAAGAAGTTCTCCAGCACAGCAACTATAAAGGAGGAGCCTCCAAAATTAAGAAAGGTCAACATGAAAATGACGAAAAACTGCAGCCCATTGATCCTAAAATCGTTGATGTTATTCACGGTAGTATTCTAAATTTTTTATTACTATTATTTAACCTATATAAATTCACTTTTATTTTTCGATATTTTGGAATTTCTATAGTATATAATACATATTTTACCAAACAAATCTAATACTTTATGATAGGGTATACTAAGATATATTAAAACACACGACATTTTTTTATTTTATAGCACTTTTATGGAAAATATATATAAATATATGGAACAAAATCTACTTTTTTTGCTAAATTTAATAATTTTTCATGTAAATTATAAAAAAATAATATTCTAAGTTGCAAAATGACATTAACTCTACGTCTAGAATGATAAGAGTTAAATTTTTGTTCATTCCAGATTCTTAAAAAAATTAAATTATTCAAATTTATTTTCAGATCATGTTAAAATAAAATTTCCGACAAATTATGTATGTTCTGAAGTAGGCAGAGCTATAAACAATTATTTGTCTAAACTTCGAAACGACAAAAAGAAAACAAAGGTAATTCGAATCGACAAATTTTTTTACTGATACTATTGAATTTATTATTTTATTATTATTTATTAATATAAAGTATTATATTGAATGATTTTTTCAGAATTCTATAGCTACGGTTGCCGCAAAGGATGGAGAGGAAACACTCTAATAAAATGATAATTTTTATTTAAAATTTTGTTTAAAACTTTTTATTGACATGCATTAGCTTTTATTATTATTTTTTTTTAAACTTTAAGATTTCTCTAGTTTTTAATCTTGATCAGCTAAATTAAGTAAGATAATTGTTTATATATAACGTAATTAAAAAAATTATAATAATACTACTGCTAAAGGATTAAAAATTGTACTACTCATAAATGATAAATAAAATTGTATCATGCAAAATAATGAAGTTTTTCTATTTAAATTCGATAAAATTATATATCTAAAAATATAAATCAAATATAATTTTAAAAGTAAGAATTTTATACTTAAAAATATAAAATTAATATAATGTAGAATATATAAATTTTATTTATAAAAAATATAAAATATATATAACTCACCATATATCAGTATCATATTTAAAGAATATAAAATATTTGTAATTGTACTTATATAAGTTTTATATTTGAAGAATATAAAATTTATGTAATTAAACTTATATGAATTTTATATTTCAAAAATATAAAATACATGTAATTTAACTTATATAAATTTTATATTTAAAGAATATAAAATAATTATATTTTAAGCGGCAATAATTTGTATATTCTATTTATATCCTAATTTTATAAAACTTATATATTAAACGGTTATATAATTTTTACTTTTTTGTTTTATATTTTCGTCCATGAGGGAGTTAACAATTTGCCTTTTATCACTTTTTGAAAATATTCGATATCAAACCTGTCAACATTTTGTGCTCAACTTACAGTTAAACATATAACCAACTTCACAATGTATGAAGTAGACGCTCTGGTTATTATGATTTTTTGCTTTGTTATAAACAAATGACTGAAAAAAACAATTTTTTTTGCCTTTTTTTGCATCTCTCGACGTTTCCAGTTGTAACTTTTGTTCTTTGATAGTTATTAAAAATCCGTCCGTACAATGTTTAATCCTCAAAATGGCAAATAAAATGGCGCCGAGAAAATTAAAATTGATCAACATTTAGTCGCCCAGGAGCATTTTAAAAATGAAGGTTTTTGAAAATGTTATTGTTAATTAACAGCAAACAATATATAATTTTTAGTTTTTCGAAGTATATTATTGAAAATGGGTTTAAAATCTATCGAAATCCAAAAAATCTTAAATTTTCATAAAAAATTGACAAAGATAGCCATTTTGCTTGCCAGTCCCCTTAAAACATTTAAAATTTTGTAATGTAATTAATTTTTTTAAATCGAATTTATTAATAGTTTGATTTAATTTATGTATACATTTTATAATATAAATATAAAAGATGTCTTTTATAATATTCTATAGTTAAATAAAAATTGAAATATATGATTACATAACAATTTTGAAATGTAAATTAACATACAATTTGACTATGTGGTAATATATAAATTGGAAAAGAAGGAAGTTTTATACTACATAAAAATATTTTTATTCAGTTTAAAAAAAATTATTTATTTATTGACATGAAATTATTTTTATAACTATAAATGTCATATGTCATATCATGTCGCTATAAAATTTACATTTTGTTTAACTACAGACAAACATGGTGGTATTCGTGGTATAAATTGTGCATTTATTAACAATGGTTGTTCAACATTATTTAAGCTTACTTCGTAAGCATGTTAGTAATGATTAAAACAAATAACTTGGTAAGGTTCAATTTTAAGATAAATACAAAAAAAAATTCTTTAACGATTCCAAACGTAGGACCGTGAGCAGTTATTTGTGAAACGATAATAGTTTCTGTACCCTAGTATTATGAAACATATATTATTAATATATTGTCTATACATTGTCTATATATTTTTTAAGTAAACATATATTGGTAATATATTAACTTATACTAATAATATATTATCAATATATTGCCAATATATTGTCAATATATTGTCAATATACTGTAAATATAATGTGAATATATTGTCAATTTTAGAGTATTTTTCTATATATTATCCATATATGTATAATTTTTGCCATATACTGTAAATATATTGCCAATATATTGCCAATATTAGAGCATTCAGATTCAATATATTAACAATATATGGCTATTATAATTTTTTTATTTTTTGTATATTTTTAAGTTTTTAATGAATAATAGTTAAATATTATATAATTTTTTAATGAAATATGTTAAATGAAGTAGAGAAATATGCAAATTAATTGATTTTATTTCAAAATATTGAACTCAATTTTTTATTCCATGATTAAAACATTATTAAAATAAAAATATAAAAAATTGATTGTATAATTAATTGATAATATTAATTTATTTAAAATTATGACAATTTTAGTATATGTTACTAAGTTATTAGCATAATTTATTTTTATTTTTCTATCGGGTTTTGTTTTAATTTGTTTTAATTTAATAATTCATGTAAGTATAAATGAGGAGCTCAGAGCAGAAACGAATTAACGCCAATGAATTTCAAATGGGACTTGATTCTTTTTTACTTTCAATGCCTCAAATAATGTGTGTGTGTGTATGTGTGTGTGTATGTATATATAGTCGTAGTTTACTTTATTGCATTAAAATTTGTTTAATACATAAATTCTTACAAATTAGTTTCTTGTGTGTTTGGTTTTTTACAAAGATAGTTATCAATTTTAAACACCACGTCTTCAATGTTTACAATTTTAGTTACAACAATTGTTGAGGTTTCTAATATAGGAATAATATTCTTTATTCTGTACATTGTGTCGTTATGAAAGAAGTAGTTAACATAATCTACTTTGAGAACTCTTAATACACAATATTTTTCAGCATGTAAATCTGTATCATTTTTTCCCGTAAAGAAAAATTGAATTTCACCATATGCATTTTCGTCATTTAAACTGTTAAATATAACAAACGAGTTACTCTTTTTGTAATTAGTATCATATAACTTAGAACTAAATAAGCCTTTCTCTGTAATACACCGTAAAAATACTGATGATAAAGTATAACCAGTTAACATTTCTTTTTCACATTCCAAGAGATCGCGATCCAATTTACTTTTGAAGACAATTTTATTTAACACTGTGCGTTGTTGTGATTCATCAATTTCTAACTGTAATGATCTGAAACCTTGAATAAGTTTCAAATTGTTAACTATTTCCTGACCATGATTTATTGTCCCGTGAATAAGTTTTGCCAAAAAGCCGTTATTTCCCTCGTACATGAAAGCTGAATTTGACCATATTGGTCCCCATCGTTTTACAGTCAGTGGCAAATGTAAAAGTTGGTGAACATTATAAGTATAAGCCTTCATCATGTACAAGTTTCCAACATCACGTGAAAATAAATCTAATAACAATTCAGCTTTTTCTAAATCATTTTGAGATATTTTGTCTTGCAATAATAATTCACATGCTCCGACTAATAATAACCAATGCTGAAAATATTCCTCTTTTCCAAAATTTTTAAGAATCGGTAAAGAATAATATAAAAAAAATGTCCGCAACTCAGTTGCTTTGTATTTGTCTAACATTGTTATGCTTCTTGGTGTTCTTTGCAAAAAATTAGCTGTTTAAATTCATCAATATTCTGTATATTATCACCTAGATACCAAGGACCTTTTTCAGTAAACCATAATTTCGAAAAATAAAGAACAACTCCTAATGCAACACAGTGCATATATTCGGGGAATACGAATTTTCCTAGATCTAACATAGGAATCTCACTTACATTAGATATACCTTTAACTCCCTTTGTTTTTTGTATTAATTCTTTCTTTAATTGAACAGTAGATGCGAGTGGTTTTAATGATTCTGCCAAAGTAGCTTGTTCAAACATACGAGTACCCTCTCGAAGAGGAATTGCTGTGTGATTTTTATCATATATGTAATAGCTTCTTTTGCGGCATTCTTCAGTCAACTGAGGATCTTTTGTTCTTTCTATTTCACAATTGTTGCATCCAAAAGTTCCTGAATGATGTTGCACATTTTGTAAATCTGCTCTTGCAGGAGCGTCTGCAACAGCAATTGGAGCAATTATACGTGATTTGTGTTCGATAAGTGTACGAGGGTGTAACCATGTGATGCCATTTTCATATATTTCGTTCAAAGATTCAATGAAAGGTCTTAAAAAAGTATTCATTTTTGGTTTCTTCTTGCCACACCATATACCACATATCACAGTAAAATTTAATCTAAGATTTGGTTGAATGTTAACAATTGTAACCTGTAAAGGCCAAAAATGGATAATAGAACTATTGCATCGTTTGTTAACACCATCTGTTGACCACATCAATATAACATCATATTGTCCATTTAATGTATCTTTAATATTTTTATATTCTATTCCATCTTGAATATCTTCTATCATATTATTTAAATCAACATTTTTTCGAATTTCACTATTTTTATCAATCGCATCAGCTAAATTTCGTTTTTCAAATAAATGTTGCACCAATTTAGAAACAGGAAATTCAAAAAATATGTAAGTCTCCGTTGATTCATTACAAAATTTGCAAATCTCATTAAATGAATGTTTATAATTCAAGCATTCTGAACAGCAGAAATGTTTTACTTCCTCTACTGTTGTGCTGAAATGATCAAGATATTGCAATAATAAGTGCAATGTTTCTGGCATATTGTTTGAAGAGGGTAAAATTTCTTGTAAATATCGTAATTCATCTTCCAAATCTTGTTTCGTTCGTTTGTGTTTAAAATGTAGATCAAGAAGTCTTACAATAGACTGTTTCTGTGTAATTTTAGAATTGTTATATAATAAATGATTATTTTCGTCCATAAAAACTTCATCTTCATAACTACAATCAGAACTGTCAGCCCATTCTTGAATACTTGAACATTCACTTTCAATGGGAGAGTTGTGATCACTAAAAGTGTCACTGTATAAATCGAAATCTAAAGGCAATGCGATTTCCTGCAACCAAAATCAGTGATGTGACAAGATATACATATTAAAAAAATGTATAAAAATTATTCATATTTATATCAGTCATTTCATCAGAATTACAGAAAATGAAATGAATATAAAAAATTAATAATATACGTACTTCTTGATTTATTGAACTTTGCAGTTCATTCAATATTACTGATTTTTCATGTATTGTATCTCTATCTTCAACATATTTCTTTGGCTCGCTTTCATTAACCTCCTCAAATGGAATTGAAAGAATACCATATGAAGTATTATTTGAGTTCGATGTCACAGACGTGTTTTGAAAAGACAGGGATAAAGACTTGTTTAAATTTGGCCATGCATCATTTGATTCTGATAAACTTGAAGATTGCAAAACATCATGCGGTATCTCAAATTTTGCACTTTCTAAGCATTCATCGTTAAAACTTATTTCGCCACTATTTCCGTCAACTGTCTTAAAATAATGATTTTGTTTGTCACCAATGACACTGATTCCTCAAAAACGGATTCCATTACTTTATTACTGCAAGTATCTGTAAAAATAATTAATTATTTAATTTACAGCCATTAAAATTGAAAACATAATTCATTATTAATGTTGCATTCAATTACTTTTTAACAGTTTTATTTATAATGAATAAGTTTTTTACAGTCCAATACAATTAAATCATGCAATTTTAATTTAATTTAAAAATAATTTTACATACAAAACTTTTTTAACTATTCTTAGCTAGACAAATTTTTGTTGATAGATTTTAAAAAAATTAATTAATCTTGATTCAAAATTCTTATAATAACAATTTATTTTTATAATTGACATAATTATTATATATGTATTACTTTATACATATTTATACAATGCGCTTAAACAGATTTGACATAGATATATAGCATACCTGAATTTTCAAGTTTTTGCTTTTTATTTTCAGAAGAAAAATTTAAATTCTCGTTTAGTCTTCTTTTTCTACCAATATCACTTTCACTCGAAAATAAATTTTGTTTTCCTAAATTTGATGAAGAATCGCTTGATTTGTCCATATTAAAAGGCGATGTATCCATATACACAAATTGACTGCTATTTTTTGAAACCAATTTTAAAGAAAAATTTTACAAGATATATATATATATATGAATATTTATACCATTTACTCACAGCTAATTACAATTACAATTTATATTGCTTGGCATAAATAATTTTTTAACCTTAAAATCATTTACAAATCTATATTTATTTATCCTTCAGTTATCTCAAATTCTTGTTTACATTCCAATGTAAGTGTTGGTAATACTTGATATTTTCTGCTCTCAGTTTTGTAATAAGATTTTTTTTTAATTATAAAATTGTATTACTTATGTTTTGAAAATATTTTAAAAAATATATAATACAATTTCCTTTTATATTTTTTAAATAAATTATAGATACAAAAGATATTAAATACGGCGCGAAAGTAAACTGTATTCATTGGTTGCGTCATATTAGTTTTTCAAGCGCTCGGCCAGCTCGGCGCTCGGTACCGGGAACATACGTGACGTGTTGTGACTTGCCTAAGTTCAAGCATTGCAATCTGATTTGATTAAGTAAAAAATTTAATTAATTAACAAGATTTCGAGTATGAATCACTTTTTAATTGAGTGTAAGAAAGATGATTCACTCACTCTAACAAGTAAAAGAAATGTCATTTACGATGAAGGAGTGAAAATATCTGATGAAGTTAATTTCAAACATAACCAACAAATTTATGCCGGTACGATCGTGGATATGGACGGTTAGTATACAAACTTATACTATGTATATTACTTTTCTTTTTCAATTACTAATTATTTACGGTCAAGCAAATTATATTATGTTAATAAATAAATAAACAATGATAAATGAATTATGTTGATTATAATGTTATTCTGTTTTCTTATATTTATTTAGGCGGGAAATAACAATTACTTTTTGACAAAAGATCTTAATACTTACATTATTTGCAATATATTTCTTTAAAATTTTTCTTTATTAATCTATATATTTATTGATTAATTATAAACATAAAGATCATTTTCGAATTATATCTGTGCCAAAATGGTAAAAAGGAATAATTGCTTTTTTTATACATTTTCCATATGACATACAGTTGTCAAATATTTTTTTCTTTATTTTAATATTTCAAATATAAAAATAAAGTATATTAAATGTTATAAGCAATGAGTCAATCAAAATATTGAAGTTTTAAAACCCATTTTTAAATGATTTTCAAAATGGCAGTTATTCCCTTTTTCCTTTTTACCACAGATATAAAATGTGTATTAATTTTTATTTTCTTGTATAGATGATTATGAAAAATTGAAACAACGCCTACATGAACTAAAAGGAAAGAAAAAAAATGTGGAAATGAAACAAGAAACACAAAAACATCTAAAGCCGCAGCTATTCTACCAGTTGAAAATCAATCACGGAATTTAAGAAAACGTAAAGCAGAAAAGACAAAAAATGCAGAAACTGATCTTGAAGTAAGCATTTTGGAAAAAGAGATTACCAACAAAGTAACAGAAAAAGTAAAATCTTCAAAACCAAATTCTGCAAAATATACTTTTGTGGAAGACGATTACGATGACGAAGATTTTTTTTCTTCTAAGGTGATTTCCTAGCATACATTAATTAAATCAATTTTAATATGCAAATGTAATAATTACACAAAACCCTTTTTAATTCATAACGTACTTAACATAACAATTTACTTTTAAAAACATGCAATTACTTAATGTGCACATCGTATAATAAAATTAAAGAACGAATTATAATTTATATAAAGTAAATTAATTAATTTAAATAAAATCATTGAACCATACAACAATTAATTTATTGATATATTTATTTATATATTAATTTATTTATATTTTATTTTAGCGTAAAAAGACTGAAAAAAATGAACCATCAATTTCAGAAAGCAGTGCAACATCGACTAAATACATATCTGAAGATGAAAGCGAGGGCAGTCCAGCCTTAGAAAAGGTATAACACAGTTAGCTTATTTTTTTTAATTTTAATTAAAAAACAAAAATATAGTTTTTATTTTCAGTCAAACACAATCATAACTTCGTAGATAGTTATTCAACCAATTATATAATAATTATTACTAATTTATTTATATTTTACAGGCTGCAGAAAAAAGCGACAATAAATCTAATCTGTCAGTTGATGAAGAACGATTATTTCAGGACTTACTGAAAAAAAGAACTAAAACAGAAACAGTGAAAAATATAATGCAAGAAAAAAAGTATAAGCAAGAATCAGCTGAATTAACTATGGCATCAGATGAGCCCAATGTAAATGCAATTATATATGATCAACATTTTATTTTAATAAAAATTATGTATTTGCTATTTAAAGATAAATAAGTTATAAGATATTTTGGAAAAATAACGTTTGCTTAAATTTGCTACAATTTTGTTGTGTGAAAAAAAAATAAAAAAAGTTCGTGTTTTAATATCGGGATTGAATGGGTTAAAAATTTCATTATTTCATTTGCAGGACATTGTTACTTCTTCACCTTCACTTTTAAAGAAATATATTAGTCCTAAAACAAACAAGCGTACTTCCAGCGTTCGTCCCAAACTTATGTATGATGGAAAGATGTTTTTGTATGACGAAGAGCGGAAAGAAGTAAACTTTTTCATAGTTCCTTGCATGATTAGCACTATTTTACGTTATTTTTTGTAAAACTAATACATTTTACATTTATTTGAAGGAATTCATACCTTTAGCAGTTGGACAAGACATTTTTGTGCTTGAGCAAGTATTCAAAGCATGTCGTAATATGAGCAGTGGCACAGGAATTGCTCTACGTTTGATGGATGGTATTTTTTCCCGAGAAGCTTTGAACGAGTGCTCTTTATACGGAGAACCTCCAACTGGTAAAAATCAAAAACAAAGACCCGGACTGAATGCTAAAGCTGTTGATTTAATAATTGGTAAGTGAATGAATAACTATTAATAAAACATATTAATGCAAAATTATTTTGCTTAAAATTTATACTAATTTTCAAACTTCGTATACAATTAATTAATGTACAATAGTACTAATAAATTTTTTTTTTCAACATGGTTACCAAAAATACAAGATTTATTTATGTTTCAGCATATGTTTTATATCGGCAGAAAACTAACAAATTTCAGAAGGTAGTAACCGAAGATACCCTGAAACAAGCCATGCGTTCCAAGTTGTCGGGAAATTTGAGTAATTTGAGGAAAAGGCTTGCAGATCAGATGGTTGATAAAAACCAATCAGAGGATTAGAAAAAAATAAGTGCCAGATTAAAGTGCAAACATACTATATTAAAATAATTAATAAAGTTTAATAATAATATAAAATAAAAGTGTATTAATAATATAAAAAAAAACGTTCACTTGTGATACAAAAATCGTGAATAAAATTTGTTATCGCTGTAATTTTAGATTGAACAAAAATATAATAAATAAAATTTAATTGAATTTAGATATTTGTGTTTATTCATTAAAAACCAAAAAGTTCAATAATAAACGGTTCTCACTATAGTATATACCATTATAATATCATTATATAAATTTTATATTATCAATACATTAAAATTATATTGATAATGTACTGACGTTATATTATAAATATATTGACATTATATTGTTAATATATTTACATTTTATTGTTAATATTTACATGGTTAATATATTGAATTTATATTGTCAATATATTGACATTATATTGACAATATATGTCATTATTGTATGTGGAAAATACATTGACAATATATTAACAATATATGTTTCATAATACTAGGGTAGTAATTTCTTTTCCTAACATCTTTATGTACCTCAACGTAGTTACAGGTTCGGTTACGCATAAATCTGGGACTAGAATTTTTGACAGCACCATTTGACAACATTAGCCTTGTATAATGCAGCAAAAAATACATTTTTGGTGTTAATGTACCAAAAAGCATTATGTTTTGAATAAGGTATTGTAAGTTATAAATTTCTCCTTTAGACACATTTGGTAATGTCACAACACCAATAATTTTTCTCAATAATGTATACAATTTCCAGTATTCATTGTCAGCTGAAATCAAGTCTCCAATTATGAGTCCCAAATATCTACAGAGACACAGCATTTCTGTTGCAGATTGCTTTACTTTCAATTTTTGACCTTGTCCTGATACCTGCACGAAATATAATGGTCTAGGTTTGTTAGGTTTCTCAGTATTGTTAAAAAGGAAACTCTCAATTCTATTGTTAATAATTTGGAGTGTTAATATTTTTTAAGTTATTAAAAATACACATACCACACATACATTCTTCATGCGTGGCAGTACAAACTCTACAAAAACAAGTTGCATTGAAACTTTGCGAATTCACAGATACAATTTAATCCCAAATTGTCTCCAAGTATCTGAACGCACTCAAAATACACTGTTAATTTCTGTCCATCGATGTCTAAATCTATGCCTTCCGTTGATAATTTATTTAAATCTTCAATACTTTTAGAGAACATTATTTCATTTGAAAACATTTTAAAATACTTGGTTTTAAAAATAGTTGATATAAATACATTTTCCAACTTAGCTCTTAAGTGAGGTGGTAAACAAGGAAGAGAAACATAAACGTCACCTAACTTCTGTTCCCCTGCGTCGCTTCCCAGAGCATTTCCAACTTCAAAATCATCAAAATATAGGTAAAGTGGGAGAACTATTCTGCCTATAATTTTTGGAACATATATCTTTTTCCATAGGTCGCCTTGAATTACGTTGGACAACACATTTGATTTATCAGCATACAATTGAGAAACGTATTCTTGAATTTCTTTGAAAACTTCAGGTAACTCTAAAACTGCTTTCAATGTCTTTACTAAAGAAACATGTACGGCATAGATTTTCATTTTCACCTCAGAATCTGTATCACCTGCTTCGTAATATGGTTCTTCTACTATAGTAAATACATCCGGTGGAATATACATACTTTCTTCTTGATACAATTTAAATCTGCGATGTTCCGTAGAAAATTTATCGAACATGTTCTTAGAGGTTTCTAAAATAAATTGTGTCTTATAAAAACTAGCTTCATCTGTGATAGGTTTAAGTTCGGTTTTCATTCGATCAAAGCTTCTTCAAAGCATCAATTAAGTTAGTGACACTTGCATATGTATCTGACATTTCAAACTCATAAAAGCTACAAAAAATTTTTCGTGAAACACCTTAATGCATTGAAAGCAAATGTCGACTGCTTGGTACGGTGATGGCAACTGATATTTATAATCACCTATTATTACAAAACACAGAAGTAATTTCTGCAAGAGAAGGACCGTTAATTACTATATATGGTCGTAAACTGATTTTATAAGTGTTATGTAATTCCAGTAACTCCTGATTGAACTCCTTCAATAATTTTTTCAACTTTGCAGTTTCCTAAAATCACACTTTTATTATTAAAAAATTAATAAATATATTATATAAAATATTTTTTTTAATAAATACAAATTTTAATTTGTTCATATGACTTTTTTAATATAAATTTAAAATGCTAAATTTTTAAAATTATAAAACACAATGATTGTATTTACTTTAATGTGATGAACGAAGTTCTTGAAAATAACAGCTTTCTCTGGATTCCATGATTGTTTTGGTTTCGATTTTGAAGACAGTTTTGTAAAACGTTTCAAGCAATATGGTAATAGAATTAATGCAATGGTTTGTGCATGTTCTAAAAAATAGTAAGAAATAGAAAATTAAATTAAATATTTTTTCAAGAAGGATGTATTATAAAGAATTATTTTTGTGAAACAATACAAACCTGATCCTTGAAGTTGCGATTTTTTTTATGATTGCTTTTATTTCCTCTTTTTCTTTCTCTGATTTTGCTTTAGTGCGTGCGATAGAAATAATTTTGTCTGCTGTGTTTGACCACTTCCTTGAAAAAAGATCAACTGGCTTGCTGAATAATTCAATGAAATCAGCTTGTATCTACAATACAAAATAAGTTGATAAGTGTTGTTGCATAGTCTTTCTTTTAATTAATTAAAAATTGCAAAATTGAAATTATAGATTATTATGTATATTTTACCAGTGCATATCCTGTGGGACTTAAGATTAAGTAGCGTGTCAAAAATAAGCTTTACATTTGATTTTTAAAAAATTCAACTCTTTCTGAAGTATTCAATTTCCATTTCCGTTTAAACACCTCGTCAATTATTTCCACTACTTTCTGCAATTCTTGGAATTCACTGGATTGTACTTCTTCTTTTGGAAAAAGGAAAAATTATGAAATACAATAATTAATAATAACATAGAAATCGGCTTGAATATATAACTATACTAACCAATTCTTTTTCTTTTGTAAGCTGTGGTTCCTTTCAGGCGACCTAATGCTATTTCCTTTTCTCTTTGTTTACAGTAATATACATGAAATGCTCCACCAGGCCCTTTATTATTACCTGAAGATTTGTGAAAAATATCTTTCAAGCAAGAAGTGAAGATCTCTGCAGTACTTTTAGCTAATTCCTCAAAGCGTTCATCTGAGATACTATACAAATGAAACAAAATATTAGTTTTAAAAATATTAAACGTGGTAACGACATTTTTTGTAGTTAATAAAATTTAAAAACGTACGAGAACGACTTAGTCCGATGAAATTCATGACCTATAACTAAAGCTGCAACTTTTCCGGGATTAAATTAACTCGTCTTTTTAGTTTTCAGTAGATTTGAATAAAAATCTGTGTCTAATTATTTATCGTGTGAAAAAATTAAAAATTTCCCTTGATATGATTCTGATAATATTTGATATACGTAATATGATAACCTTGGGTTTGGAGCATCTTAAAAAATAATATTAATTACATTTAAGTGTGAACACAATTACAAATATTATTTATGGTTAAACTTATTTGTTGCCAAAATATTATTCTAATTAATAAGAAATAAATGTATTATCAGAACATTACAAAAAAATATAATTTGTTTTTTGAATAAAATTTAAATAATTGCTTTATTCTTGATTACGCAAATGCAATCGAAAATTATAATTTGCAAAATAGTGCACCTTCAATTTGACACTGTTGTGAAAATTGTCCACGTTTATAATTTGTTTACTATTGAAAAAGGATGCTGGATGATCAATTAACAAATGTGATCTGTCACTTGAACTTTGATCAATATTAAGTACACATGCTGGAGATGCTGGAGCAGAAGGCCCAGCAGGGCTCCGGTCGTAATATCGAATTTTGTAAGATGCTGGCGTAACTGTGAATCCAGGCTGGTAAGACGTTGACGTAATTGTGGCTAAAGTTGAAGAAACCGGAATAGAATTGATTTGATGGTGATAATAATGGTATGGAAAAGTTGACGTTTGCGGGTAATTTTGATGAAATTCTACATTTTCTCTCTGCTTAACGCTCACATTATACAGGGTGTACAAAAAGTTCGGGGACGGTCAAATATCTTGCGAAATACGCAACAAATCGAAAATCTAAAAATATACGTGTCAAATATTTTCAAATGATCTATCTCATGACATCAAACTTGACCCCCTGGGGGTGGGGCGGGGGGCAACTTTAAAATCTTAAATGGGAACCCCCATATTTTATTGCAGATTCGGATTCCCCGGAAAAAACTACCCCTATTTGACCTACGATTTTAGTCATTTTAGTTGATAGATGGTGCTGTAATCGACGAAAATCAAAATTGGCAAAAATTCGTCAAAAAATAGGGATAGCTCGTGAAATACATATCAGAACAGAAAAATAAAAGAAAAATGTTATTCAGTAACATCATAAGAGACCTCGCACCTCCACCGAAGAGGAAGGAAGGCAAATTTGATGTTTTAAACGGAAGAGTTTTTAACACTAAAAGCTCAAAGGTAATTTTTCACTTCATTATTCTCATCATTTGGTATCCTACCGTCGTAGCGGGAGAACGTTCTTTTACAATGGAACGTCTTACTGAACGCCAAAGAATAACCTTGTTGATAATGAG
>JABFPM010002312.1:0-17052 GCA_022817325.1 Idris sp. 1 HC-2018 | reverse complement strand
CAAATAATAAATCTTCAAAAGGAATACATAATCAGCCTGCTTAGCTGGTTCTTTAAGAAATAATAAACCCTTAAAATTGACCATTTTTTTAGATTTTTGAACATTTTTGATTTTTTAGCCGAAAATTAGCTTTGAATTACATAAAATAAGTTTTTTTCTAATTTTTATGTAAATTTTACATGATAAGGATTTTGACTATTTATAGAATTATTATCAGTTGAATTTATAAGAGGTAATTTATAAAGTTTTTTTAGTTAACCAAGGTATTTCATTATATGTTTAACAAAAAATAAATTTAATTTTAGCTTTTTTTATCGTTTTATAAAAGTAAGCCAAAACAAATATTCTAATATTTGAGTGAATCTTATTTCTTTTTTTGGAAACGATTTTGTGTTCATACAACTATGATGTGACAATAAGAAATCAATAATAACAATCATAAATAGCTGACGAGGTGCATTAATGAGTTTACATTAATTCTTTTATAGTTTTGTCAGAATGGGGTAAAGTGACATGGTAAATGGGAGGGTAAAGCGGCAAGGTTAAATGGATGAGTACACTAAGGTTTTTGAGGGCGCTGATCACGAATTAAAGTAGATGTATAGACAAATAAATATCAAAATTCGTCGATATAATTGCCGACGCTATCGAAAAAAATGTATTAAAATCATATATGCAGATATATCTAGTTCTGTCGAAAAAAAACTAAAGAAAATACAACTGAAGATGTGAAAGATGTTAAATCTGACGAGGAGAATCCTAAAAAGGTAATTATCAAATAACTTATCTTTAAATAATCGAAAAATATTTACTTTAATAATTAATTATATGTTTTTTTGTTGCAGACATCTTATGAAGAAGTCATAGCTAAATTAAAATGATTTTTTGAAACCCATAGTTTGTAAGCTATTTTAGTGAATATTTATTTCTTTGCTACCACCCAATTACAAAAAAATAAAATGAAAACATTAATTTTAGTTTTAAAAACAAATGATGACAAAAAATTAACAAAGCTTATATTGTAAATTAATTTTCTTTCTATGTATTGTAACTTTATTCCAGTTAATTAAAAAGTTCAGTTGTTTGAATTCGGTATTAAATTTGATCAACGTTTATAAAGTAATTTTAATTATGTGATGATTGTTTTGTAAAATAAAAAACTGAGTAAATTTGAACATCTAAAATTATTTATTTCAACACTATAACTTTAATGGTATCATGTAAGTTTTTTCTACCTTCCAAACTTAACTACTTGTTTTTAATAGAAAAATACATTAATAATATTTAAAGTTAACGTTTTTGATAAATTACTATTTTGTCGAATAATTTATACAAACAATTTAAAACATTCTTATTCTATGATTGTATTAAATAATTTTCTTTATTAAATTTAGTAATATTAAAACATGTATTATGATTTTATGAAACATTCATAAGAATATACCTTCAAGTATTTTTTAAACTCAAATTATATAGTTTTTAAATTAATAATATATTTTAGCGTTATATTTACAAAAAATGTTGGTCCAAATGCTAAATACACAGTACAATAATATAAATGTACATTTATCGCTTAATTTTGTAAGCTTCGAAAACGGTTTCCTACAAAGCGTATGATTAAAACTAATTTTGTACTCTATATAATTGAAAGAAAAAATTAAATCTCAAAAAATTACAAGAAAAACTGCACTTTTACAAAAAGTGGAATAAAACAGACTTTCTATTATAATAACATGTTTACAAAAATAAGTATACAGAATATTATATTATTTGTGGTAACTGAACAATATTTGATTAGAAAAAACTGTTTGGTCTTATTACTTCAATAATTAAATTAAATTAAAAATACTAAATTAAAAATGGCTACAAACACATGATTTCATAATAAATTAAACCTAATTGTTATTTGTGTTATATGTTCGTATTATGTAGATTATAAAACATTGAACATACACAAAAATGTATTGTTGCTGATTTCAAATATTGCACAATATGATAATAATCTAAAAAATAACACCTAAAGTTTTTGTAATAAGAACATTAACAAAATGTTTTTGTTTCCAGTTTTCAGTTTTAACTTAATAATTTATAATATCAATAAATTTTAAACTAACAGAACTTTTAATTAAAACTAAAAATAAAATTCAAATCTGCATCTGTATTTCATACGTTTTCAGTTATCTTTTTTTCTTTTTCAGTTTTCAGAAGCTGAAAAATAAATAAAATGTTCTATGACCTCAGCCAGTAATTTTCTAAATTTTGTTACGGCTAAAGACAAATTTTCTGTGGAATTGCTCATATGTTTTTTCATCGCACTTCTCTTCGAAAATATACACGATTCCGTCATTAGTTCAAACGGGGTTGGTATAATGTAAATGACCCAATATTGACACGCGCATTACTAATTGGAGTTTGAATATTTGAACTTCTAATCTTGAAGACTCCGATCCAGGTCTTTAGCTATTCATTGAAGTCAAATCCACTCTTTCACAATTTTACTAAGTTCGAATTCCAAATGCAAATGTTCACCATCTCAATCGTGAAAACCAACTCGATTTTCTTATTATCAACCCTTTATATTTTACCATTATCAATTGGAGACAAGATAGATTTGAAGAGTGATCATGGCAAGATAACATATACATTGTACAATACTAGCACTGGTAAAGAAGTTGGGAAATGCTGTATCATAAATAAACCTTTTTCTGAATGTAAACTAAGAAAAATTACTGAGGTGCCCCTTTGGAAAAAACGGCAATAATCGGTTCATCACTTGATTTTTTGGGGATTTATTTAATCTACAATCGTTGGGACATAACAATAAAACTCGGGAAGATTATATTTACTATGATATAAAAATGAATATACATCGTAAATATGTAAATCATCTCTTATTAAGAAAAAATATTAATCGTATTCCTTATATGATTCCAGTGATTGCCGACTGCATACCCAAATATTCAAACTACTGTACTGAAGTAAATTAAAATATTGATCGTTAAAATAAAAAACAGCTGAATGATAAAAATAATTGGGTAAATTTTTAAAAAATAACTTTTACAAAACTAAAATCACCAGTTTAAAAGTAATATTCAATTCAAAATTCTAGAAATTGTTATAATTGACATTTTTGTCTTCTGTATTTTTGAAATAAAATTATTTCTATTTTCAAATCTATTCATAAAATTAAACAAAATTGCCTTTTTTTATAAATTCTAATAATTTTAATTTATTTTTATAAATGTCTTTTTTTCGAGGATCAGATTTCAGATTATGTGGTTTATAAATTAGCAAAATCATTGTCAAGTAGTGGATCTCTTAATTAGAACGATGGTATAATCACAACTCCAGAAGAAGAAGTACTAGATGCATTTACTGATTTAAATGATTATGCTGATTATATTAAGAAGACGTTCATTAAAAGTGCCATCGCTAAAATGCGAAAAAATGGAACCAAAAACATACTAATATCTACTGAATCTGATAGGGTAATCCCAAAGAAGTAATTCAGTGGCTTAAAGGTTATAAAAGGTTATTAAAATCATTTTAAAATCACTTAAATTAATATCCAATTTAGTATCCTGGGTCAATCAAATTTTATCAAGTCAAATTAAGTTGAAGGGGAGGGGGGTGACTTTTTGAAGAAAATAAATACCTGTTTTAATATACTCTAGAAAGAAATACAAGTGGAATATTGCTGAAAAATAGGATTTTTTAAGAAAAATCGTTGGTAATTTGATAAAATTGCTATAAAAGTATATGAAAATTATATATTATCGTGTTTTAAAGCAAATAAAATTTAAATTCAACACCAAAAATATACATTTTTTGAGACAGTTGTAATTTTTTTTATTTTGTCAGTAAATTGTAAAATTATGAATTTATTCCTCAAAAACAAACCCTCGGGACCAATTTTTACACACAATGAAAAATCTTAAGATATATCACAATTCAAATTTTCATCCAAATACCACTATTCTTTCTAGTACTTGATTTTAAGACTAGAACCCCACCCCCCCCCCCCCCTTTAAGTGAATATCATTAAATAATATTCACACTTAGTCGTTTTTTTAGAATTTTTTAGTAAAGAATGGTTAAAAGATGTAATATAAAACAGAAAATTTATTTTTTTTCAACAAATTATCTGTTTTTGCTTTTTAGCTACAAAATTATCAAATAAACTTGTGTTTAATTGTTTGAGAAAATTTTCACTCTAATAAATAATAATATTTTTTGTTACAGATATTCACTGAAGAAAAAGCCATCATTAAATTCATGAAAAATTATAAAAATTAATAAATTACAAACTAATTTAGAATAAATTTATTTCTTTGATAAATGTCTTTAAGTATTTAGGGTTTGACGCCATTACAAACAAATGTATTAAATATTGATTTTAATTTTAAAAAACACAATTATTTTAGGAAAAAAATAGCTTTTATTATAAAGTTATCTCTTTTCTTTTTATTTTCTCTTTTCTATGTCTTCTGTAACTTTATTCGACTTACTTGGAAAGTTTAATAATTTGAATTCAGTATTAAATTTAACCAACTTTTGTTAGGTGAATTTAATTATATAGTGTGTATCTTGTAAAATAAAAAACTGAATACATTTAACAAATCTACTCTCAAGAATATATCATGAAATATTTTTTTAAATTCGAGGTAAAATATAAATGTGTAAATTAACACTATATTTCTTACCTTAAAATTACAACAAATTTTATTATAAATTTTAATATCACATAATAAATCATATAACCTTGATAATGTTTCTGGCTAAGTGTACATTATATAAAAACTGAAATAAAATAAAAATGATTAAAATTTATTTAAATCAAATCTTTTTGAAAACATTGGTAAAAGTAAACATTTTTTCCAACAAATATGATAAGAAATAATTGTAAGTAAAATATGAAGTGCAATAATTAGAAAGTTAACTTTATAGATTCAGAATGCATTTATGGTATTTTTTAATAATATTTGTATATTTTCCATAATTTTTTCTTAATGTTTAAAAAAATTAACATAAATGACCTGGAGTTTCGTGTTGTGATTAGCCATGAACTCATTATCACGTAAGATAATTCGACCATAAACGTTGAAGCATATTGTATTATAATTTAAATTTTATTGAAATTAAATTTTTAATTTTATTTTTTAATCAGTAAATAATATTCAAACTAATTAATTAAATTATACGTTTTATAAAAATATTTGAATACAAAATATAAATTGTGATCTAAAATATAAGATATAATGTAGATCAATTATCAAAATTTCAAAATTGTATTCAGTTGATTAAATTCAGTTAAATTAATACTAGGCTATTAAATTTAAATTTTTAAATCAAATTAAGGATCAAGGAACGTTGAAAAGTAATTTCAAAATTCAGTAGTCATTATCTGTTAACTGGAATAAATTCTATTTCAATATTTTTATGAAATCCAACGTTTAAAAAAAGTATTTTTTATTTCAATCAAACATCATGGATTTCAGCTGGATTTATTTATTATTAATTCTTTACTTTTTACCCACATCAATGGAGATCACAGGTTGGTTGAGGAATAACAAATTTAATGAAATAACACACATTCTTAACAGAAATTCCAAACAAGAGGTCAGACCTACGTGCATTATAACTTCAAAATTTTGGTGTAAACGAGATCAAAATGTTAATGCAAATATTTGGGACCCATTCAGATTAAGGCTATCACCAAAAATGTCCGCAAAAAGTGGTTACCATTATAATCCTCAACAGTTACAACCTGTTAATCCAAAAGATTATATGAAAACAGTTGAAATTTTTAATCAACTACTAGAATTTCGTTTGAAAGAAAAGAATTATATTAGACCAAAAAATAAAAGAAGTTATCTTCCTAAAGTCATTCCAGTAACAGCAGATTGTATCCCGAAAAAAAACAAGTACTGTAGTTCAGTAAGTTAAAGTTATTTGTGAAATATTTTTTATATTTCTTTCTTATACAGAAAAAGTAATTTACCCAATTTCTGATAAAATTGTATTCATTATTATAACAAGTTGAACAAGCATTTTTTCAATAATTTTGTATCAACATTTTAATTGGTTCAAATAATTCTTGTTAATATCTTATTATATTAATTAAAACAAAAAAGTTTAATGAATTACACAAAATAAATAATTATAATTTTTCTTTTTTTTCAATTTTTTCCAGGACGAGCTTGAAGCTTACTTAATTTATGAATTATCCACATTATTAAGAAATAAATCTCACAGTGAAGAAGATTTTTATGCTGATAATGAAGAATCTGAAAATCCTGAAGGAGAAAAGGAAGAAATTATCTTTAATCTAGATCCTATTTACGTAATTATCAACTGAAATTATGAAAGTATTCAATTTGTTAAACTTTAGTTACTAATTACTGCTATTTTTTAGATATCTTCTAAAGAAATCAGTACTCATAAGCTTAGAAAATATTAATATATAGAAGTATTAACTGAATGTATTAATTTATACTAAGTTGTCATTCATGTGATTCGACATAATTGCTAAAAAATTAAAATGTATTAAAATTAAAAATCAAAAAAAAATTATATAAATATTAAATGTTAATTTTAAATATGGTGACTCTTTTCTACGTTTTAATGTGATTTTACGATTATAATTGATTTATTTGTAAAGTTCAATTATTTTTATTCTGTATCTGATTTAAAATAATAAAAAAAACTATTGAATAAAGCACGTTTATTTTTCATTCATTCAAAATGTTTGATTTTGCTATATTGTATTCATAATGTACATTTGAAAATAAATAAAAACTTTATGAATTTACGATGTTTTTCAACAAAGATATCAAAATAAAGGTCAATGAGAGGCAGAAAATGATTATGTGAAGAACGCCACTATAGAACAATTGTTCGCCAATAGACACAAATGTTTTATTAATACTTTCAATATATATATAACTAAAGTTGTAAACGAAGAAGAATTTAAATCTAATACTAATAATTTATAAGTAACTATCAAATTTACTAGTGTTATTTTTCACATTGTTTTAATTTAGTAATTAATTGTACTTTTATTATGTTTGCAGACAAGTGCTGAACAAATAGTTAAAAATGTCCAAAAATATTACCTACAAGAAGAGAAAACCATTTTTGTATATAAATATATATCTTTAGTTCATTACGTCTCACTCGTTTTAATTTATAAATTCTTCATTTTAATTAGTTTATTTATATGTAACTTTATATTAATAATTTATTTGTAAGAATTTTCTGTATATTTTTTTAATTATATTTTTGTAAGAGTAACTTTGTTATCTTTATCTTGTAAAATAAAAATGCATTTGAGGAATCCAAAATAATTAATTTTTTAAAAATTATATTTAAAAAAACTCATAAATGATTGTTATACTTAGTTACATAGATATTATTATTTAATTAATACAATAGCAATATCAAAATTTAACTTATTTGTTGAAAAATATTATCAATCAAATGCACATATAAGCGCCTGAAATTTTAAAAAAATATACATATTTATTATCAAGACATACTTTTTATAATTCTATAACATATTTATAAAAATTCAGAACTAAGCTTAATATTTTAAAACTAAAACGGTACTTAATATAAATGAAATGTTTTTAAAATAATAATACTTATTCCAGCAATATTTATGCATTATATATTTGTCTATATGTTTATATTAAACAATAATAATAATAATAATATAAAGTTTAAGTAAGTTACTTAATTCATGTAAGCTTTGGTACACAAACAAAGACATTTTATCTTTCAAAGATGTACATTAAATTTGCCTTCACACAGTATGCAACCACAAGGACGTTAAGAAATTCATACATTTGGCACTGTATTTACAAAATTCAAAATGCTATTTTAACTTTTTTTTTCTTACAGGATACTTCCGAAAATAAAATGTTATTCTTAAATATTAACAGATACAATAATTATTTTTATAAAATAATGTAAGAAAATAATAAATAATAAAAAAAGTTTATAATTAGCTCAAAAGAAATGTTTTCTTTTTTATGCATAAAGTGCCTAAACCTATGTACTTCTTCAAACAAATGCATTTTCTTTCTCGAGATTGCAGTTGGTTCGAAATGGCAGGACATATATATCGATTTGCAATTTCGTAATGGACCCTCAGTTCCAGTTTGAGTATCAAAAGCTTTGAGGTGTCTCTCGTTATATCACAGATTTATTGAAATTATTTTTGTAAACGTATGCGGGACCATTACGCATCCGCAAAAATTGTGACTTGTCACACTTGTTAAGTACATCCGCTTCGAATTCAAATTATTCACCTCGAGAAGAATTGAAAAAACAATCAGAAATTTCTGTCATTAAATGCAAAAACTGTAACTACCTATATAATAATTCATACGTTTTACAACATTTTTTGTTCTTTTTTTGTATCCTTTACACATCTTTTTTCTCCAAGTTTTTTTTGTTTTATTTTATTTTTTGTTTCACTTAAAAAATCTTCGGAAATTTTGTACGAATAACATTAATGGCTTAGTTTTTAGTTGATGCTTCACTCGGGCATACTCGCTCAAAGAAAAAATATTATTTATAATTATATTTTTTCACACAATATATAATTATACATAAAATTATTTCTCTCACTCTCAGTTTCACAGACTTAATCTGTTATTAGTAACTTTATTAAAGTTTTTTCCCCTCAACTTCTTCATTCTGCTAGTTTGAATTCTTACAGTGATAAAAGAAAAACAAATATAAAGAAAAAAGTGTAATTTATTATCTCACGAGATCAAAAAATAGAGTTGAAAAATAATATATCAGACAAAGAGATGCAAAATGTTGCTTTTATTTGCAGGTTTATTTATTCGTTCATTCTCTATCTTATAAAATAATAATAATAAAAAAAGGATTCTGTAAAGAATCGTTTTCGGAGCCATTTGATATTGTCACTTTACGAAGTTTTATGGACGTGGCAGTAATTCTTAACGTTTTATGACATTATGCTGAATGGGCAGTGTTAATTAAGTAAGTCTCATTAGGGCTGGTTCTAAATTAGATAGCTCATTCAAGTTTCATGATTTAAAGTGCAAAAACATCCAGCCATTTGATGCTCCTAATAAAAAATGAACTTTCAATGATTAAATTTTTTTTAAAAATTTTTTAAACAACATAGATTCTGTTATACATATATAATTATGTATAAATATATATATAAACTCTACTTTGTAATATTAAAATGACTTGATTTGGGAATAAAAATGTTACAGTAAAATAGTATAAATAAGAAAAGGTATAAAAAGTTTAATACATGTTAATATTTATCGATAATTTCCGTTCGAATCGAAACACACTCAGAACATTAATTCTAAAATACAAATATTTCTCGCTACGACAAGGTAGATAAAAATCATCGAAATCACAGTAAAAAATTAAAGAGAACACCGGTGACGAACAAAAGTTCGATCTTATTTACATCATGATGTTAAAGATGATAGTAAAAAAAACGTCAATTTATAAATGCGATGTAAATAAGTTTTCATTTAACACTCGTTATACGGGTATAAAAAACAAAACAAAAATCGAAAAACAAAAGGAATTGGCTTCAATTTATGTTTCATCGAGATTCGCACGTTTTAGGTTTGGTAAACAAATTAAATAATTATTAATACTTATATTATAACTATTATTAATTATTTTAATATTATAATCGTTATTTAAAAACAAAAGGAGCAAAAAGGTTGTTTCTTTTTTTCGATGTATTATATAAATTTTTTTAAGTCAAAAGACAAAAACCTAAAACGTTTCACATGTGTAATATGTACACGAAATTTTATATAAATATGTAATATTTAATATTCTATTAGTATATTGCAGTATAACAATCTCTGCACGTTTTTAAATTAGGAAAAATGCGACGGATTTTCCCGTAGCATATATATCTCGTATAAATCCACTATTTGACTAACCGATGATTACACGTCAACTAGTAGTGTTTTTAATATTTTTTTATTATTTTTTTATTTTTCAATTTTTTTGCATATTTTTTTATTATTTTCTTTTCATTCTTTTTCTTTTCGCTTGTAGTTTAAAATTACTGTTTCAATGGCACAACACCCTCCAAATTCCTCACATCAAAAATGGAAAGCACCACATTTGTCAATTAACATGATTTGCAACAGAATTTTTTTTCCAACTGTACAGAATTTCCGGATGGCAATATCAGACGGACTTGACTTATTCATTTCTTATATTTTTTTAGAATCACAAAATAGGAAAGAAAGTTCACGTTTAAAAAGTTAACTAAAATTTAAAATACCTCTCAGATGCTAATTTTCATGAATATATATATTCAAAAACTCTGAATAACGCACAAGCGTTATAAAGATTATTTATATAAAGTATCTTATTTTTTGTATATTTTGTATAATTATACTTGTTTAGATTATTTATTATCTAACTCTGATAACAAAAAAACCGTACAAGTTTTGATTCTATATCAAACTTGATATAACAATTTAGATAAAAACTATGCCAATAAAAGTTGTATCTCAATATGGAATATTGTTAAAAAACATTTAAATCTTTCAAAATTTGCTTATTAAATATCTTTATAAAATTCAATCGAAAAAATTGATACATTTGAAATCAAGTTTCTAGATTTACTTTATCTCAATATTTCTCTAAACTTTCGTCTTACTACAAGTCCAAGATACACATTTGTTATTAATATAATAATTTTGATGTTATAAATTGATACTATATTTATATACTGTTTTATAAGCATATACAGCGGGTTATGCACAAGTTCAATTTTTTTCTTCTCTCCCTCTTTCATTAAAATCAGATTATGATTTTGGTAGAGTTTTAACAGTATCTATTTCTACTTTTATCATTGTTTAATTAGTTAAAAAAGTGTTACAAAACTTATAACAAAACTTTTACTGAATACTAAAATTGTTCAATAAAAAAAGACTCGAGAAATTTCCTTCCTACAAAAAACTCGTTGTCAAAACAAAAAAATATCTTGTTAAAAAAAGAGAAGGTGCTTTACATTTTGAGTTTCGATGGATTTTTGGCAGTTTGATTGTTGACAATTGTGTCGATTAGTGCCCTTTTGTGACCCGAAGCTCAACAATAAATACCGTAAAATTCCATGGCACAGTTCAGATGCATCGGGTGTAAGTGGCTGTGCGGCATCTCATGGTTTTGCCTGTAGGCCATGTATCAGTCCGTCGGTGGCTCAAGGTACGGTATCTCGCTGGTCACATTGAAGGACTCAAAATAATGATTGAGAAATTCAAATGTCGGCCGTTTCTCTGGGGTTGCATCCCAACACTGCAACATCAGCCTATAGATACTATCGGGGAGCTGATGATTTGGCGGTTTGGGCATTCTGTAGCCTTTTTCCACTTGCTCTATTACTTCTCGACCATGCATGCCTGAAATTTTAAGAAAAATTAATTAATAAGGCTTATTCAAAAAAAGTAATAAATACTTTAAAAAAGAATATTTACTGCAGTAATCAATCAAAAGAAAACAAAAACTTAATTTAAATTTCAGATAACAGATGTTTGATAAAAAAAACTGCAAATTAAAAAGTCAGCTTGCAAATAAATTTCATTAAAATGTTCATAAATTGTCAGTAACCACTTTTTATGATAATAATTATTATTGAGAGATGTCAGGCAATATAGATGATTATAAAATGCAATTTACCAGGATACGGCACTTGTCCGTAAGTAAATAGTTCCATTAATAATATTCCGTACGACCAAACATCACTCTTAATACTAAATCTGCCGTAAACTATAGCTTCGGGCGCGGTCCACTTGACCGGGAATCTGCTGCCTTGTTTCGGACAATACTCGTCGTCCTCGATAACACGAGCCAGTCCAAAGTCGCAGATCTTGGCCTTGTTTTTCTCGCCAATAAGAACGTTTCTGGCAGCCAGGTCCCGGTGGATGAGCTGTTTGCTTTCGAGGTGTTCCATTCCCGACGCAACTTGCGCGGCAATATAAATCAAGTCCTCGAATAGCATAAATTTGCCCTCCCCTGAGCGTAAAAAGTCCAAAAGGCTGCCATTACACATATACTCTTGTACAATATAAATTGGCTCTTCTTTTGAACAAACTGCATACAATGCCACCAGGTGCCGATGCCTGAATTGTTTCATAATTGCAGCCTCCTATTGACAAAAAAATGTAAGCATACAAAATTATTAATTTAAATCCAAATAAGTAATTTTAACATGTAAAAAAAGAAAGATTCAACTGTTACTTTTACAAAATCTAGAATTAATAAAAGGACGAGTTTTATATTCTTCTTTTCCTCTTCGAAAAGCTGTCACTTTAAGGTTGAAAAAATTATAATAAATGAAAAATTCATCTTTAACTTGTTATTTTGAATTCATATTATTGATAAAGTTGACAATAAAAATGTATACACTAAATTATTGTTAAAATAATTTACCTGTAAAAATGCCTCAGTAGACATGGTACCAGGTCTCAAAGTTTTAACAGCAACTTCTATTTTATTCCGCCACTTGCCATAATAAACCTCGCCAAAGTTACCATGCCCGAGTTTACGAATTAACTGTATCTCGTTGCGATTGATTTCCCATTTGTCTCTCAATTCTGGGCCCAGATCCCACATATCCGGTTGTGGTTTCGGGCATGGTTTTGACAGCACATGACAAAGACCAAGCGCATTTTCTGTTAAAGATTTGTAACATTACTTTCAACCATTTTAACTAAATTAAAAATACTCAAGTAAATTAAAAATACAAATTCAGTTCTGTGCATCCAAATTCATTAGAAAAATTAGTTAATTACATTGAAATTATAAACTATTACACAGTTTGAATAAAAAAACTGTCTTTAAAAGTATAAATTTTAATGTGTATTGATAAGTCGTACTGCTATAAGCCATAACAAGGGCAGGCAGTGTTGGGAAGGTCTGGTTGGTTGCGATGAAAAAGCCTCCATTGTCAAGAGGCTTGATCTTGTAATGTTTGACGTGATGCCCTCTGCCCTCCTCCCAATCCTTCACTGATAAACTGTATCCTCGAGGATTGTGCTCACTGGGCCGCACCAAAAACGTACCACGAGGATTCTCGTCGACTAGAAGAAGCTTACCAGCTTCCTTTCGAGACACATTCTCGAAAAACCAACTGCAAATACAAAATTTCATTTAGCAAAAAATACTTTATTAAAACAAAAAGAATAATAAAAATTGTCTTTTATCTTTACAAGCGTATAACATATACATATATATCTGTATATTAAATTCCTTTGTTATTTTTTTAATTATGCATGAATTTGAGCATGGCTGTTTAAAAAATTCATATCACGTACTCTTCACTCTCAACTGAACGTTCGACTGCAACAAAGTTCCAGGGTATGAGACCCTCCTGGAGTGTCGTGAGATGTAGCACCTTCCACCAATCAGGCTCAGAGTCGTCGAGGACCTCCATCCTGTCTCCTTTCATGAAGCTCACATCCGTGCTCTCTCGCGCAGTATAATTGTACAGTGCCACAACAATTTTATTGGCTCTTTGCGAGTGTGCTGCGCGAACAAAAGGCAAAGGTAATTGTCAAATACTTTAGGGGAAAAAGGACTCTTTTATTTGGCACCAATTAAACATATATATATATATATACATAAATATGTATATTTTTGGATGTTACATCAAATGAGAATAAAGCAAATCAAGACAATACAAATCTGAAATTAAACTAACATAATACAAGTTGAGTTTACAAATTAATTTTAAATAAATTTATCTGGAAGCATACAGCATTTCTATTTATTTTAATAAAAGGTGTACATTTTGTGTATAGGTATATGAAGTATATATATTATAAATAATATATAAAGTGTAACGAGTGAAAAATTTCTGTATATTTGTATACAAAAAAGACTGGATAAATGGCATAAAATAATAAAGTGGAAAATCATAATACACACATGCAGAACCATTGACAGGCGAGTTTGATTTATGAGGCGAATGCGCAATCTGCTTACAGGGTGTCGGTCTTGGCCGGATGATATCCGCTCTCGCTTGAACACCTCTCTGATTTGGATCTGCAGTGTATCGGTCCAAAGAGCCACCATTGCTGTGTTTCGAGCTCAAAGCCGCATCGGCCTTTTTGTAACCTTTTGTGTAAAGCACATTTATATTTTTTTGTAAAATAATAATAAAAAGTCAGTCAAAGAAAAGTTGCAATAACAAAGAGCAGCTCAATACTTTTTTTCTTCCCATTTATTGGAAAAATGTTTTGTGAAACTGCTTTTAATTTATAAATTAATTTATGGCATTTTATCTTAACTGCAGTTTAACAAATAAATCAAACAATAATTTAACTGCAATTTATTGTTTCTCCTTTATTATATTTGAATCATTATTTTCATGGAAAAAAAGGAAAAACAATTTTTTATTTATTATAACTTAAAACATCAATGTCTAACAATTACTTTTGCCGAATTGATTTATAACGTGGATTTATAATAAACTCTGGATAGAACAATAAGCTTCAAAATAGATCTAGATCTTGATCTCAAATGCATGATCAGTATTTCATTGTTTTGTAATCATCGTCTACACATTATTTTGTTCTCATCTATAATTCATCAACTTCATAATCTTTGATGTATGGCTTGTGTAACACTTCATTTGTGAAACTGTTTCACTTGAACCAAACTTATAGTTTATTGCTGTTGTCAATCACTTCAAGTGAACCAGTTGTTTTCAACAAATTGTGTGTGTCATCATTATTTATTTCTTTTTTCACGAAAACATTAATCGAACAATTCGGCAATGATTCATTGTAAATACTTACATAAAAATAAAAGCATAATTTATAGATAATATAATTTTAAAAAAAAGTATTTTCTAGTTTTATTTCAACATTTATTTTAGTCTGCTTAATAATTTAACTTTTTGTTTAATTAAAAAACTTGTTTGTTTGTTTTTTTTTTAAATTTGTCTACATCTTGTAATTAATGTATAATATTAGTCTCACCGATTGGCTGAGGCTCGTGTCGCTTACTGCAGCACTTGCCCATTTTTGTTTTTTTCTTCTTCTTCTTCTTTTTGATAATTTGCTTCTTGTTTGGCGCGAACACTTGTTACTCCGCGATTACTTTGTAATTTTCGTGAAATGTTTCCATTTCGTTAGAACACTATCACACAAAAGATTTCTTCACAGTCTTGACGGTTCTTTCATTGTGACACTGTCGGATTCAAGTATCTGCAAACAAAAGTAAAAAATGTTAATTTAAGTAAAAAGATAATATTAAGAAAAGAAAATTCAAGGTGGCAAGAAAAAGTAATTACTTTTAAAGTACAACTTTACGATATTTAAAAACATATAATTTTACAAAAGTGTAAACAATTTTCCTTCTAAATACATATTATTAAATCTGATAGTTGAAGATTATTATTGTAATTTATAAAAATGTTTTTTTTCATGTTTCAATAGGTCTTATGAAGTAAAAAGCCATTATCTAGTTTCAAAAGCCATCTTTTTCGTGACTCAATTTGACACTTAATTGATCAAATAGAAAATTGTACATTGTTATTGTCACACCAATGCTTATTTATGATTCGTAGTTTCACTTTCCTGGCAGGTGGGGTATAATTGACGCGTAAGCCGCGATGCGGCAAATTTTAATATCGCACAATTATCTCAACTTTTAAGTTATAATAAAAAATGGAAAGATTGTTTACTGCCATTTAGTGCGGGAATATTTGACGACAAAGTTTTTTTATTAATTTTCAACTTTTAAAATAAAAGTAGTTCGAAAATTAAGTCTTTACTACAAAAGAAGAACGACCTGAATAAAGAACACAAAATATTTCACATTTCTCTGTCAACGTGAAACGAGGAAAAATAAAACAGAAGAAAAAAAAACATGAAAAAACTTTTCGCACAAAGTTTTTGCATCATGAGCTTAGTTTTGATGTTTAAAAGTGCGTGTTATATAATAAGCCTGGTGCCTTTCATTGAGTTGACATAAATCAATAATTTTCAAAATATCGCATCCCGTGTCATGCTCCTAAATCTATTTTTGGAGGATGCATTAAGGCAGAAGCGTTTATTTGACAGACTCGTTAATAGACAAGGGGAAAAAGTGCGATGAAAAAAAACTGGGGGAATTACCTACTGTGAAGACTTTTTAGACATATTTTTATTACTTTTTTTTTTCTTATTATTAGTCGACATTTAAGAAGCCTTTGATGATACAATTTCAATCAATGAATGAGTACAAGCTGTAAACCCTCATTTTATCAGGGCAAAAAGTTTTTTTTATTTATTTTAAGAAACAAGTTAAATTTACCTCAGTCTTTCAATCAAACTTTATATTTTGTATTTAAATTCACTTCATATATTTTATTTAAATCCAAGAAAATATGACAAACAAATCCTTGGATTCAAATATAGTTTAATAATTTATGTGTAGACAAAAGTATAATTTGAATTCTAGATTAAATATACTTTTTATTACACAAAACTGGGTTTTATATGAAAATTTTCTTTGAAAAAGCACCTCTCATAGATTATGCATTATCAATATTAGGTATAATCTTTTAAATTGCAGAAATAATGAAGTTTCAATAAATTTTCCGACTAAAACCAATAGAAATTAATGAATTTTGCCTGGGAAAATGGGTATTCCAAGACTTTAGGTGCTGTGCTAGCATAGTTTTATAAGATTAAGCCCACAAGTGTGTCAAATTTAATAACCCCTATCGACGTATAAAATTGAATACTTCAGAAATTAGTACTCAAATTTGTGTTGTTGATTTGTTGTTATGTTAATGCAAGAGTATCGTATGCAGTTATTCTATGAAAGACTATTAATCATTTTGTTGCTAAGGGAAGAACTCTCGACCAAATAATCTAATTTTCATCAGACCAAATTTATGTCAGACAGTGTTGTTGATGAAAAATATACATGACTGCAATTTTAAACCTGGATACAAACATAAATTTATATTTAAAGAATTTCAACTATATTTAAAGTAAGATTATTTCATAGTTTAATAATTTAATAAAAATA
>JABFPM010002311.1:0-17056 GCA_022817325.1 Idris sp. 1 HC-2018 | reverse complement strand
TATGTTTTTTAATATTATTTATTCATTTTCGGTTAAAATTGTTGTATTTGTCAATTCATTTTTCTTTTTATATAAATATGTTTATGTATGTATTTATTTATTTATTTATTAGTTTATTAATTTTATTTAAATTAATAATGTTTTTTTTGTTCATTTTTTCTCCTATATTTATAGGGTTAATTTATAAATGAACAGAAAATTCCAATTTAGGTTACTTACTATAAAATATTGTAAAAATGATTTTTTTAAATTAATATGAATTCCTTTTAATGGCAAAAAGGTATCTACCGTGCCAGATTTTTAATATATTTTGTTTAAACAATATAGTTTACAAAAACAAAACTCCGTGACGTTAGCACTGACAAATCCTCTTAAACATATTTTTTACTTATGCCTACCAATTTTCAATTCAAGGTATTAAAATAAATTGACGGACTAGTTCCACTTTTAATGAAATAAGATTTCAAAAAATAATGATAATTTTTAGTCTATCAAAATTAATTAGAGGTCATTCAAAAATTACGTAAGCATAATTAGTAGTATTTTTAACCCCCCCCCCCCTTTATTTTGAGTTCAAAAATTACGAGTTTCTCAAATGTCACAAATGATTTTCTTACAAAATATATCTAAATATATTTACTAATAGACACAAAAGTGTGTTAATATGATTTTTTAAATTGATAAATTAACAAAATACATTATATGATTATTATTAATAGCAAAATGAATTCTAATATAATTTCAAAAGTTAAATTTATTATCAATAAAAAAATATATTATTGTAAAATTTGTTTAAGAAAAATGTATCTTAATCAGAAATACTGAATTTCTGTCCATTTATTAAAAATAAAAAATCAATTCGCTAAATAAAATTGTATTATCTTAAACATTACTACATCGTTTTTACTGACCGATTGAGTTGCTATTATCAGCAAGGTAATTACGCAATGACTAATAAAAATATCAAAAAATTTTAAATATGAAATCAATCTATTCTATTTTCGATAAATAAACTTATTTATTAATTGGCAATGATAAAAAATATAAAGTTACATAATTAGTGTATTTAAAAAACAAGAAAATTTTTTTAAATTTTTTCTGATTTTAAATTGTGCATCAAATATTTTCATTCTCCTACTAGCGATTAATTGTTTTAAAATTTGTTTTTTATTTTTTTATTCACTTGAGTTTTTAAATTCTGCAAAATTAATAAATTTGTAATTTTTCGTAATTACAGAAATATTAAAGTTATTCTAATTTTCCATCATATTTATTTTATGTGATAAGTTTATTTATATAATTACTGATTTCGCATTACACGAAAGTCAAAAGAATGCACTCAGAAAAAGATCCCAATAATGATTATCTTTAATCGCGTTGTTGACGATTCATGGAGGGTTAGGAAAAAAGGGAGTGCATAATTATTCTACAATGCACGTTCGACGTCAGTGTGCCGTGACCTTTAAATATGCATAATTCTACTAATATTTGAATTTTCATTTTAAATACTATTATAACCAGAACTTCAGATTTGTATAAAAGTTGCATAAAATTACGATTGCTTGCACGCATTTTATGTAAATTTTATATGAATCCTTGCATCCTGGTTGTCAAGACTGATTCATTGTGTTTGATTATTTTCTTTTTATACTGACTTCTGTAGTAATGAAAAAAAACCTCCAACTTTTGTAAATTTAAAAATAATAATATAAAATTTTTTAATAATAAAAAAATTTTTTTTACTTTTTGAAGATCATAAATTAAACATTATCAGTTTCTAAGAGAGGAAATTTATTATTATTATATTCTATCTTTCCTTTATTTCTAAAACATAAATGGGAATTAGTATAACGTCAATTATGTGCGTCAAATGTTCAACTAATTCATGAATGTGTAAAAGAACAAATAAACACAGTGGGCAGGAAAGGATTATTTCAAGCTGTGTATAGTTGGACGAAACATTTTTTCCTCGAACAAAAAGATCAGCGTGTTAATTTTTGACCTATTAAACTAGATTAATTTTATATTTATTTTACACATTAAATTTGTTGTAAATAATATTAAGAATATGTAATATTTATACTTTAAAAGTAAAAAAATTACGAAGAAATCAAAAAGGTTTGGAAATAAAAAGGTGTAATTTTTACCTTTATATTTTTGTCTTATTTAATTCTTTTATGAATACAAATCTTGAAATTTCCCCACTGATTTACATAAAAATAGTTCTATTCTTATTTTATTCTTATAGTAGAAAGCACAGATATAAAAGGGGAATTTTTTGTTTTTTTTAGTCAAGTACTGAAATATTTTTAAATACTACATTAAAATAAAAATGATTATTTATTAATTTTAATTTTTTAAATGCTAGCTACAGAAAAAACTACAGCCATAGTCTGTCACAGAGAGAAAGTGAGAAATTTCTTTTATTGTAAGTGAAATTTTAATTTTTCGAATGTATACATTTTTTATAGTATTACACAGCTTCTGTTCAACTTTTTTGATAATAGTTTTCATTTGTCATTAAAAAAAAATAAACAGAAATATTTTGTTTATAATGAGATCTCATTAAAATAATAGTTAATTTTTTTGTTTTCAATTCACTATATACTTTAATAAGATATTAATTTATATTATAAATTTTATAAATTCTTTTTAAAACCAAGATTTTCGTCAACATTCAGCCTTACGATATCCGGACTATACTTCGGATATCTTAAAATGCTTATAACTCTAAAACTATCAATCCTAGAGCTTTGCGCCAATGCAAACTTCTGTTTAGAATAATCAGATCTACAACCTATTAAAATTTTAGGCGATTTGACCGAAGACCACTTCCCTTAAAGAAAGTGCGGAGTTCTTTGTTATTGTTACATTTAAATTTAAGTAAAAATGTATCCAACCTTTTTGATTTCAAAGGCTTCAGTGAAAACTCGCGGTATACTTCAAAATATTTTTTCAAGATTTTCATCACATTTTCTGTTTAATTGTCCTATAACAATTACATATAATACTCATTATTACATCATTATTTGAAAATCAATTTACAATTTTATTCTAATATCATTAATTACAAAGTGCAATTTTATGATTTAAACAGTTTTAATAAATCAACGTGCATTGTTTCTGACTTGCTTAAAAACTTATGATCAATTTAAGATAAAGCTAGATCTGCGAAGTCCTTTCGAATTAGTAAAAGATCAATCAAACAGAGAAATGATTGTTAGAAAGTCTAGCATTTGTTAGCTACTTGAATCCGAGAAGTAGTGATAGAATAATCTGAGTTCGTACAAGTGAAATGAACAAGCAAAAATACCGTACTTTTAACGATGATTCCATATTAAAAAATTAATCGTGGTAATTGTTTAGTTTATTTGAAAATAAAGCCCTGAGATAAAAATTCCGTCATAAACAGAAATACATAATCATTGATAATATGCAGGAAAGCATAAATGATTAAGTTGAAAGAAATGATAAAACATGCAAAAGACAAAGATGTAAAATATAATTTTCCTTACACGTGCGGTAGAAATGGCTTTTTCGCTCACTGTTTACGGCGAGGAAAAGGAAAAGTGACATTTAACCCTAATTATGTCAAATTGTTTCACCGAAAAACAGTGAGCGAAGAAGCCATTTCTACCGCCCTTGTAAGAAAAAATATCATACTTTACTGGTGAACGAAATGGGTGATCATACACGAGTGAGTGATCCACTCACTTCGCTCATTGGGTCATACCACACTCGTGAACGAAACGCCCATTTCGTTTACTAGTAAAGTAATATACTATTAAATAATTAAAGTAGTAAATTTAAATATCAAAGGATTTATAATCAGAAAGTGGCTGTACTGAGATGAAAAAACAGCTAATATTGCTTGTTTTTAGAACCGCAAAACCTCTTTTACAAAAATCATGCAGATATTACCTGAATTTCCAACAGCATCTATTGTAAAATTATAGTAAAACCCAACTGTTCAACATAAATTCCAACAAGTTGGAAACATTGAAATATGCAGAAAATACTGTTGAAAGTCATGCAGTATCTGCTTGACTTTTGTAAAATAGATTTTGCGGTGCTGGACCTAGCAGTAGAAGCTGTTTTTTATCTCTGTGTATAACTATTTGATTGTAAAATATTTTGATAATATTCCAAAAAAGCAGACATATTTTTGAAACATTTGCGAAGAAAATGTAACAATATATTATAACAAGTAGAGTATCAAAATGAGTGAAAAACAATTATATACATTCTCGCTTCTATTTGCAGAAACATTTTCATAAATCAAAAGTCAACATAAATATTTAAGTAAAAAATGAGAATACAATTTGCTTTTTAAGAAATGAGTCTAAATGTTTTGTTGACCAAGTTTGTGATTTTGCACAACATATAACGTATAAGTAAATCTAAAAATATAAGTCAACCTAATACTATATTTGAGCAATTCCACAAATAAACGCTAATTAGATGAAATTGAATATTTTTGTTTTGATACACTCTTTAAGAATGATTTTTCTTCTTTTTTGCACGATTCTAAATGAGGCAAAAATTAATAATTAGATTTAATTTTTTATTTTTCTATATTTTAATTTGTATTTTGTTGTTTCTCCTGGTATCGTATATTTTTACAATTTAAAATTTGCATAAGTACATGTCGAAAAAACTTAATAATATTACATTATGTAAATTAATATAAATATAGCTTTAAGGAGAGGTACGACGAAAAAATGCGGAAAATTCGAAAAAAGTCAATTTTTTTATTGTAATTTTGGATACTTTGAACCTTCTACTATAATGTAGTGAAAGTCAAATTTCGATATACGCATTAAAAATAATGTTTTCTTTAACAGTTTGTTTAGTAGAGTGCAGCGTCTATTCTGTTATGCTTGGGTATAAGTTATACTTGCATGGTAAACTAAATGAACGTAAACGGGCTAAATCAGCTGCTGAAAAATTTAAAATAGCCAAAGAAGGTCCTAGTTATGGCCCGAGCATCGCAGATTAAAATATTATGTTTGTACATAGTGATTAGATCTGAGAAAACGTTGCCTAACTTTAAACGCGATTATCTCGTAATTTAATTTTTGGAGTTTTTTTGTTATTCTTGATACCAAAAAAAAAAAAATTCTGTAAGATGGAATTTTTACTTATTTGTTTAAACAAAAATTATGTTAGCTTGAATATGAAAAATATGCCAAAATAGTATTAAAATAACCTATTTTGTGCACCTGTGCGCCCAAACAAGCATAACATTTTAACAAGTCAAAAAATCAAAAATCCGTCTTACAGAAAGTTTTATTATGCTATCAAGAAAAACTGTGTCAAATTTCAAGTTAATCGGATAAAAATTGACTGAGAAAAACATGGTCAAATTTACCCTATTTTCAACCCTTATCGTTAAAAAAAGCGGTAGGTCATATTTTTGTGGCGTTTTCAACTGATTTTCTTATTCAGCCCATTGACAACTACAAAATATCAAAAAATCATGTTATTTTATTTAAAATTTTGGATGTTAGCCGTTTTGGTTACACCACCCCTTATGGTGATGCCGAAAGGAAGATCTCTGTCTTTTTCTTATTTGTAGAGATATTTTAAATTATATGATTGTTTTCATTAATTTTGAATAAATGGCCATCTACCAGTGTTGACTATAGATGGGAGAATTTTATAAACTAAAAAACAATGAAAAATATAACAAATTACAAAAGTAGTTTTAAAAGTACGAAAAATTATCGTATTTTCGAAATTATTCACGTAATTTATTATATTTTTCATTGTATTTTAGTTAATTCTCCCATCTATAGTCAACACCGGTACTTGGCCGTTTTTTCAAAATTAATTAAAACAATCAAATAATTTAAAAGATCACTAAAAATTAATCAGAGACAGAGAATTTCCGTTCGGCATCACCTTAAACTTGCTAATTAAATACATGAAAAAACCGCTAAAAGAAAAATATCTGCAGTTTTAGTTTTATAAGTTAGATTTCTCAAATTTTAAAAATATAATTAAGTGAAATACGGAGACATGAGATGTCTTTACCTCGTTTTTCTTATTTGTCATATGATTATTATCGTTGGTTAGGAATTTTCAGTTGAATTGATTTATCAAGTTCCAAATTTATTCCCTAAATAATAGACCTTGAACATTTGATTGATGAATTTAGAACCCGGGGTTTCTTGGAAATTCACAGTTCCATAAGCTCCAGGTACATGTTTATAAGATGTGAATATTTTTGTTTTCATTCCAAATGCTTTAAAAAAAGAAAATTCTTTCTAAAGAAATTTTTTTTCCAAAATACAAGTTAACAATTTGTTTTTTTGATATTACACTATTTGAAGCTTAGATGACACATTTTTTTTATTTACATGTATCATTTTACCCAACTTTCTCTTAATTTATTAAATAGAATAAATAAGATGGAATCTATTATTCCAGAAATATATAGCTGCTGTTTGAATTTCCAATCTGTAACGTATAAGAAAACATATTGAAAACAGGGTATTTTAAAAATTTTAATTTATCTTTCCTATTGTTGAACTCTATTCTTTTGACTAAAGATCATTGTTTATATTTAGAACTCTGTGATGAAAAATCCAAAAATAATTTAGTAGTTAACAATATTCGTTAAAATAGTGATTTAAATAATTTTTTTACATTTAAGGATATGTTTGGACGATCTTATTTTTTAATCTTTTCTATCATTTTTTGGGCTAATAACAAAATTGACATTAACTAGATGTATTAATTAAGCAAATAACTGATTTCATTTTAAAACTGATAAAAAAATCATTATTTAGTAAAAATAAATATACATCTATTTTAATAATATTTATGTATAATTAGTCTATCTATTTTTCCATTTTACAAATAACAATATCATTAAAAGTATTTTCTAAATTACATTCATTTTTGGTATTTATAATATTTAAGGAAAAAAATTGGGTAACAAAATACTTTAGAAAAATAAAATTAAATATAATAAACAATTTTTTAATCTTTTGGTATTTGTTAGAAAAAATATTTTTGTGTTAATTTGTTCATTAGACGGCGTAGTTTTTAAAACAAAAAATTGTTGAACTAAGAATATTTATTTTTTATAATGCGCAATAAAAAGATATTATATGTTTAACATATATTTCTACATACAAATTGCTAATGATTGAAAATAGTATATTGTTTCAATCGAAGTATAAAAATAGTCACCATAATTGTGCTTAATGAAAAACTTAGCTTATTTATCATATTATTATAATTATATTGTAATATTTAATTTCAAACTTTCAATTACAAAGAGAGACTTTAATTACATGCCATTTTAAAAAATAGTTAGTAATTAACTTTGAACACTAAGAAATTTTGTTTATTAAACTTTGATTAAATTATTACAGCTGCGTAATTTCTCAAATTTCCGCACAATATTTAAATAAATAATCACTATTTTTTTAATATTATGCTTTACATTTCACTAATCATTATATAGATAAGAAATTCACGTCATTTTCAATCTTAAAATTTGTATAAATCACGAAAAATAAACGTGAATGTTTAAATGATTCTGAGCAAAGTAACGAGTTTTATTATTTATAAATTTGTTTATTAATCTACTTTGCGAAACAGAGTAAATAACATTTTTTTATAAAGATTAAAGTTGTAATTTATTTCGACTAAATTTTATTTAAATTTTTTAATGGTTTCATTATAATAATATACTGATTTGTCTAAAATAAAAGTTTGATAAAATAAGTTATCAGTGATACCGATAAAATACTATATAATGTTTTTTTTCTGGAAATTATTAGAGCAATATAATATATCAATATGGTTTTAAAATATTATTTAGGGAAAGTGTGATATTGTTTGCTTAGTTTATAAACAAAGATTATTATATTATCGAAATTGATTGATCATTAAAACAAATGAATTGAATTTGCATTTAAACTTTTTGAATTTCAAATTATTTTGTACTCTATAAATTTTAAAAAATGTTAGTTGTGTTAGTTTTCTTAGTTATGTTCAAGTGCAACTAAATTTTAGCATTAAGTTCGTAGAAATTTTCAAAAATAATTAGTTAAGTTTAAAAAATTTATAAATTAATTAATTATTAATCTAAGAATTGGTAAAATTTAGTGAAATTTGACCTATCAACCAATTATCTGAAAGAGATACATTTTAAATAAGAAAAACAGAAAATTCTTATTGATCTTAATATTGCTTGCCAAAAACATTTTTAATGTCATTTTTTCTTCCAAAAGTTTCCAAAAATAATTCTAATATTGTTTACAACCTACAAATTACACGCGAAAACAAAATTTAAACTCGTTTATAAGCCCATTAATTTGAATAATCTTTTATATAAATGTTTCTTTCTCTTTTATTATTTAAATAACAAACAAATTTATAAATAATTAGCAGCAAATTGACATCAATATTATACCAAAAAGAAAAAGTTAATAAATTTTAATTAATAAAATTATGTTAATACAAAAAATCATTAATTAATAGCATCAAAATGCGGTGACATAAATATAAAGTGTAATGTTTACTGCGAGTCAAAAAGGTTTCGAGCATTCAAGCTGTAGAAGAAAAATCTCAACAAAAACAAAATAAGTCTTCGACTATACACTTCTCGGCTTGTTGTTTTTCTACCGGCCGGTCAGTCGGGCTTTAGAAGTACGCGCGTTCGGGACCAATACGAAACTTGATATTTTCAGTGTGGTCTGTCAAATATTCAAAACTATTTTCGTGCGTTATTTGTCTTGTTTTGACAACAATTGATTACGATAATGCCTGTGGATTTCTTGTTTTGGAGAAAGTCACGTCAAATTATTGAGGTAAATTTCTTCATTATTTTTAAAACAAGTATTAATTATTGGTGTTTTTCTGTGTGTCACTCCTGCAATAATTCAAGTTCTTCTAGTTTAATTTGCTCTTTTAAAACACTTCACTTTGTGCTGAGTTTAATGCAAAATTTTTTGATTCATAAATAATATTCGTTAAATTAATTTTTTGGAGCATGAAATTTTGTAGAAAATATAATGTAAAATGGAGTATAATTTTATTTTGTATAATTAATTATAATGTTTGAAAATGATAATAAATTTATTTTTCATATGAACTAATTTGACACACAAAATATTAATTATATTATCGTGTGTTGACATAAATAAAAACCATTGTTAATTATTTAAAAGAGTAGGTTAATATTTGTTAAAAACGATTAAGCAAACATTTTTTTTAAATCTAGATGTAATAATACTGCATTTTTATTGAAAAGATATTTTCAAATACATAAATGAGTTATTTAAAACTAACAGTTAATTAGATTAATCTTAAAATATTTAATTGAATGTAAGCTAAATTAGCTTGTTATTTTATTTTAAAAAAAAAACACTTATTTTTCATGTTATAAAGATGAATGTAATTATTAATAAATTAATAAAATAATACATTTAAAGAACATATTTTCAGAGAAAAAAAAACCAATTTTAAAAAATGAATTTAATTAAAATTTTAATATAAAACTGGAATAATGTATTTTAAATTAATATTAGGTTTTAAATGAGGATTGCTTGAAAATAATAAATATGCATTTAAAAAAATATTTATGATAATTTTGTTTAATTGTTAATAATTAAAAATTATTTATCATATTTTACATTTATTAATTATTGTTTACCAGTTTTTAAGCCAAATATTTGTTTTTTATTGTGCACATAAGATGTAACAGGCACTCTATATATTTGTGTTCATCTGATTTATTACTCTTTTTGTTCTGATAATTTTGGTAAAAGTTGCATAAATAATCGCAGTAATAATATGTACATATTTATAAATATATAACATGCAAAAAGAATTAAACGTCTCAAACTTTATTTTAAGAATGAAAAACAATTTTTTTCTAAATTGTTGATTAAAAACTTGTTTGTATAATTAAAAACTGTTTAACAAATACACCGCAGTAATTTAATTTTTATAAACACACGACACATAAAAACATCTGTAATTTAATGCATCATTCACATATATATATATTGACACACTTGAAAACTCTTTTATAAATAATATTCCAATGTGTTTATCAAAAAACTCATGTTTTCGGTCAAAGCAAAAAAATTGGACCAAATGAAAAAGTGACGACAAAAAAGAAATTTATAATTTTAATATACTTGTTTACAAAGATTATTCTTATATTTATAAAAAAGAGTTTTAACTAAATAAATAACTTTTTTTAATAAATAAATGTGATTTTTATTAAATAATTAAATGTTATTATTTTAAGTACATTTTTTGTCTCTCTAATCTGCCCAATTTTTTCGGAGCACGTGCGCTATCACCCCACTAAATCCGTCCTCATGACTCGACTTTAATACCTCGTGGGGGCCTGCGAAATAAATGATGGTTGTCTCGAAACAAGAAAGCAGCAGATGCTCCTCTCAAAAAGTTGCAGATTGCAAAACAAAGTCCGCGAGGATGTGCACATACATTTCAAATTGCAATCGGCGACGGCTGCACATTTTGGCGGCCGCCGTGCACCTGTTCCAAATGTGCACCTGCCAGGCCTTTAACCTGCCTCTAATAATTTTCCTTTTATTATTCTTGGCCCGCATGGATTTTAAAGGACTCATCCTTCGAGTTCATCTTGCTCATGACTTTTCATTTTATTAACTTCTCTCCTATAAAAATGATGGAATTTTGTTTTTCACGCCGAAAAAATTATCAATGATGTTGTTTGTTTACAAACAACAATCTGTTTATTTCAAATCTCAAGGTTAGTAGAGGACATTTAGTCTGCACGCAGTTTGTTGTGACTATCATTATTTGCAAATATTTTGTAAGGGTATTTTGTAGAGAAAAAAGATTATTCATTAACTTTCTTTTTAAATGATGTAAGACTTATTATTGTTTACGCATTTTGAAAGGAGTAAACACAAAAAGTTTGATTTCAGAAAAACACACTTTATAGAATGACGAACTCGACATATTGAAATTAATTGCTGTGTCAGATGGTGAAAGAACTGATTCTCTCACTGTCTGATGCTAGACACCTTTTTATTGGTTTAAGTGTTGTCGTAATATCATAATCTACTTATCTTAATGCTGCATCTTGGCTATTTGATAGACCAAGCTGTTTTGTTTGTTTGTTTTTTTCCTTTCTTGTTCCAGGTCATTAGCCGGTATGCATCGTTGAATTTTGAACAAATTCGTGACATTAAAAACAACTTTTTTTCATTTCTTTTTTCATTGTTGTGGCATCGAAAGAATTCTGACCAACTCGAATACAATGTCGATTATTCGTCATAAATATTGCATGTCTGAATCACAGAACAAACTTTTTGTAGTTATCTTGCAATATGGTACACACAATTGAAATTTATTAACCGAATAGTTTTGAAATCGTTGTCTCTGTCAAATTGTCGATGAAATTTTGTATTTTATTTGGACCCACAGAACAAAACAGAGTTTTGTTTACTTAAAAGAAGGCAAAAACGATATTTTCTTCATTTTTTTGGAGATTTTTTTTACGTTGATTTGTTATTGTTGACTTCTATTCGATGACCCCGTGACTGAAACAAGAAAAATAGTCCATCACGCTTTTTGACAAATAACACGGCATTTTCAATTAAATGTGTTATTTTTTCTTATTTGCATTTGAACATTATTATCCTACACCTGTTTCACATTATAAGCCGTAAAGATTTAATCTGTTTTATCGACGTTCTGTAAATGTTTTCATAATTTTTTTCAAATGTTGTCAGGACTTGAACAAGTTACTTAAAATGGTAATACAAATTTGATGATGATTATATCAAATCCGAGCAAATTATCATTATCTTATTGTGGATTCGACCTGATCTCAACTTCCCCCCACCGCAAAATTGGCAAATCAAAACAAATGTCTTTTCCATAACACCAACGGCAGATAAAAGCCACCGCTTGATAGTCAGAGTTGAATTTTGCGAGGCGCGCGCCAGCTGTCCAGGGTGGAGTTTTCAATCGATGACCCGGTCGCGGTGGTGGGGGACACACGCTCACCCTACTGGCTCTCGCTTCAGGGTGCTGCCGCCAGTCGCGAGCACGCGGACCTCTGTCCGGGACTCTCTGTCGACTCTTGAGACCGTTTTTATAAATATTTCTTCTTAAATCTTAGGTAAGAAAAAATAAAAATATTAAAAAAAATCTTCAAATTCACTACAAAAAATACAGAAGTCTTGTGATATTTTTTAAAGTGCAATTTCTTTCCACTATTTTCTCTTTTTTTTCTCCAGTCATCTCTCTTTTTCGAGTTTACAACTTGGATGACGTCAGCGTAGATAGTACGCAAGAGGTAATCATTGTTGGTGGTTAATAAAGGGGAATGGAATGTAGGATTGCGTGTGCCAGCGAATGACGCGCTTAATCGATTTATTGATCGCAGTTAAATGTTCCATGGGGTTGCTGGCTTTGGAGCAGCGTGACTCGAATCAAAATCAGGGGGACATGTTTTAATCGCGAGACTTTTCGTCGCCGCGGCTTTGCTGGGGCTCGAGTGCTCATTAAACTTTCAACGAGCGGCGTTGCGGTAGTCCCGCATTTTCAACATCAAAAAGTATCGCTCTAGACTATCCGGGTCAAAATCCTTTGGGGGCTTTATATTTCTAACGACAACTTGTATGTAGCGACACTTTTGCTGGTATAAATTCTGATATAAGCTTTGAACTTCTGAGCTGTGATTTTTAAATTAAGTCATCAAAATGAAAATTTATTTCTGAATATAAATTATAGCTTTTCTCAACACAAATTATTAGTTTTCTAAACAAATTTAAAATTAATGCTGTGCCTTTTTTTTCGCACATTTAAGTTGCAAAATTTTAGAGAAGAGATAACAAACATATTTATTTGCGGGAGGCAGTTAAAAACAGTGTGAAAGTATTATCAATACATCAGACAGGTGTTTTAATCTATTGTTTGAGAAGTTGTTTGAATGTTTTGCGTGCTTAGTGATCGGTACATTTGCACAAAGTGCTGTAAAAGAATTGTTTTATATGTAATTGTCTTGGAAGTTTTATGTAATAAAAAGAAAATTTATTTTTTTAATAACTGTGAGTGATTGTATTCTCTTGGTAAATATATTTTTTGTGGAACTGGAATGGAATTATACATTGAGACGTATTTATAATTTTTGTTATTGAAACAAAATGCTTTTTTCGTTAAAAAACAAAAAAAAAGACAACAAATTAATTGGAAATAAAAGCTATAAAAGTTGTATAAAAACACCACTTTTGATGATTCTCAAAATGAGCTGAAGAAAAATAGTTTATTTATATTAATTAAATTTTGAATACAAATCGCAACAATTTTAAAAACAGAGTGTATCAGAGCATATATAATACAATTTGCAGAATACAAAATTAATATTTTTCATATTATTTTCCAATGTTTTCAAAAACTTTTCACTTATTTTCCACAAAAATATACATTCTTACATTACATTTAAATTTGTAATTAAAGTTAAAAACTTGTTATTTTTCAACTTTAGCAAATACAATCAATTTCAGAAATTATATTCAACTTTATTTTCAAATAACAGTACATTGTCATTTATTAATCTTCCATATTTTGCGTATAATTTTTAATTATCTAAAAACAACTCATAATAATTATATCAAATAATAATATTCCAAAAAGCATTAGTCGGGTAAAAAGTGCAAACTAATATAATTTTACCAACATAAAAGTCCAATTTTCTCAATAATAATTAAACTTAATATGAGAATTAAATTTCATTTATAATCAGCTAACAAAAATAAAATACTTTAATAAATAATAAATTGCTTTTAACATTTGTATTTTATTTTTTATGTTTCAGTCAAAACACATGGAAAAGTTAACAATGTGCAACGAGTCTATCGAGCTGTGCGGATTTTTGGACGCGAAAATTCCCATCAGTAACTGCGTGATTCCAAAAGTGAAGAAACGCACACTGAGCATGTGGAAGCTCTGGAGAAAACACTGGTGCATCGTGATGAAATCCGGCTCCGGTCTGGAGTTCATCCTGGACTCGGGTGTCACTCACGGCTCGGACTTCACCGTGACCAATGAAAAGCGCAGTTGCGTGAAGGTGCCGTCCAGTGCGGTCATTTCGCGGGTCGAGTCGAAGTCCAAAAAATTTGCCTTCGCGATTTTCCCGTTCAAAGAACGGAAACCGCTACTCTATCTCTGCGCCAACTCCGAAATTGAATCGCAAAAGTGGATGGCCAACTTGAGGCAGTTGTTAAAACCCAGAAGACAGCCTGTTATGGAAGCCACACATTCCGTGTCGATTGTTGATAACGCGCACTCAAGAGCAGCCGGCATGACTGGTAACTATTTTTTTTCATCTGATATAATAATATAATAACGATGCGTCAGTCTGAGAAAATAATCTGAAGTTTCTCTAGTAAGTTCAACTTTCTTGTATCATGCCAGACAAAGATTTAGCAAACTTTTTCTTTTATGTAATATTTGATTTTTAATTTTATTATAAACGAGAATATTGAAATTGTAAACTGAATAAGATGATTATATATATTAAAAAAAACAAACATGAACTGAATATGAAAATCGAATTACAGCAAAAAGTAAACTGAAGTCAATAAGTAGATCAGTAACATTTTAGGCGTAAGTAGTTAACCGTTACTGACGAGTTAACTCGCGATTGATTATGCTCGGACTCAAAGATTTATGAAACATAATAATTACTTTGTATTTTAAATTGATTTTTAACAATTCTTGTTACATTAAATTTTTATGTATTCTCCTATTTAAAAATTATAACACCATTTATATTCTTAAAAAAAATCATTTTATAAAAAATTTGGAAAAAATCTTTAAATACATGCATTTACGATTTAACTCGTCAATAACGTTAATCGGTCAGAATTAGGACGCGATTTAACTGGGAAACAACAGTGAACAGGCTTTCGCCTTCACAAAAAAAGTCTACATCAGTATATTCCCAAGTTTACATATTCTACTGACAATATCATTATCGCTTTTGAAAGTACTGTGGAAGTCGACGGAAAAAAATATTATTGTATGGAAAAGTTTGATTAATAATTTATTGCTGTTATAAAACAAAAGGATTGTGTCTTGGAGATTGGCTTTTATTTTCAAAGTTGATTCGGCTTTAAAATTTTATTATTTTTTTTGTTTCAACACCCTCGACTATTCGGATTAATGAAACACTTCCCCCCATGCTATAACCAGATTTATGGATATTGTTGCAAGTTTGAAGTTACTTGCTGTTTATGCAAGGTAATTCAATGCAAGCTAAGTAAATCATGCGATCAACGGCTTAAACGAGATACGCCGCAATTTCCTATGTAAACAGTAGAGGGGTTCCAGACTCGTATCAATTTGAGATGTCTTTTTTTCTTTTCTTACTTTCGTTTGTCTCACGCAAAAATCATGACGTTACTGTATATAAATGATGAAATACCACAGGTAAGATAAAAAGTACTTTTTTCTTGTACAAGCTTGTGGAAAATTCCTAATCTCGCATTGTTTCGGATTATCGGACAAAAACAAATTACAATTCAAATCGCCAGTTAGATCTTTTCATTTATAATATTTTAACGTAAAACAATTAATTTATATTAACTTAATTTTTTTTTGGAAATGCGTCAAAGTAAAAAACAATCATGAGTATAAATCAGATAAAAGAAGTTATAAACTGAAAAGTAAGAGATCTTTTGCAAAAGTCGTTGAACTGCAGATCATCGTCGCACTTTCATGCAAAAACTTTGATTTAATTCGTTGACGAGAAGAAGACAAAAAAACAGTTACAAAGGTGACATTACGCCTAAAATATGCACTTTTTTACGTATGTGTGCTGAATCTACTTTGCATGACTCAGTAGATTGGCCAAACAATCGTTCAAACATTTTTTACTATTTCTCTTTCTGCTTAACATAACATCTTTTTTCTGTTAGTACATTTCCATGTTATGAGCTATTTTATCAAGGCATAATTTTAAAGTTATATTATCGTCGGAAAAAAACGTATTTTACAATCGCTAATACTCTATAACAATAATCAAACATTTAGTCTCTAGAGTTTATCGATGTTAATTGCCAGACGTGTTCGCAAGTACTTTAATTGTAATTCAATATTATCACTTTATCTCTGTCAATATCATAGTTATTCTATCTCCAGTCAAGTTTAGCGAACAGTTACATTTTATTCTATTTTACTTTTGCCTAATTTATCAGTATTTTATTAGTTAATTTTTTTTTAAAATGTTAATTGGTAAAAATGACCTAAGTCATGTGTTTATGATTTTGAGAAAAACAAATTCTTTACTTTATATTATTGAAAAATTTGTATTTTATTCATATTTTGGAGCTGTATAATAGTTTTACAATCAATAAATAAGTTTTATAAAGATATATTTTTAAACAAAAAATAAGCTGGATTGAGGTACCTTTTAACAATAAACAAATTGAAACTTCAGTTTCAAAAAAAAATGTATTTAAAACTAAAGAAAAAACATGTTTTTAAATTTCTTAATTGTAAAAGAAATTAAACCGAAACAGTAATAATAGAATTTTAATTTCATGTTTTGATTACATTTTCAAGCTTTTTTGAAAATAAACATGCTAAAGTACGCTTTTTATTGTATTATTTTGACAAATTGATTGAAAATTTAAATTTTTATGTACTTTAATAAACTTTAAGTCGCTGATAGTTTTTGGCTATTTCATTGATTAATATTACAAGTTAGTAGTGTCTAATGTATACTTTAGTGAGAAATTATGTTTTCATATAAATTTTAAAAAATATATGTAAATTTGCAAAAAAAAAAAAAATTGTCGCCCAAATTAAAAAATAACGGATTAAAATGAAATTTTGCTTATACCAACTTGTGACTTTTTTCTTTCATAAATTTCAAAAATTAATGTAACTCAAAAATGAAAAACTATGTCTCAAGTCCCTTTTAGCCTCAAATGTAGACTGCAAAATAAATAATTATTTTTGTCTTCTCTAGGTCTATACGGCGACTTGGTAACAAGTGGCGTGGGTGTATTCATTAAGGACGTTC
>JABFPM010002310.1:0-17064 GCA_022817325.1 Idris sp. 1 HC-2018 | reverse complement strand
CGTAATACATTTTGTAATTGAAAACATTGATATTTAAAAAATACTTTAATACTTGTGGATAAACTGCGCAGTATCTTGATTTAATAAAATATATGTGCATGCAATAAATTCTAATTATATATTAAAAACTACTTAAATAATTGAAAGACTTTCAAAATATTACGTCTTTGACATTAGAACAGAAAAATTGTCAAATACGTGATATTTACCTGTTTTTACAATTAAATATTAATTTAAAGTTATGCGCACGTAATTTATCACTGTTCGACTTTATGCTATTCATTTTAAAGTAATAATAAATGTTCTATATATTTTATATATATATATAAATAATAAAAGTGCTAAAGCTTTTTTTCAAAAATTTGTCAAGTTGAAAGTTAAAGGTTCTAGAGAATTGCCCATATATTTGTAAAAAAATTATAAAAATAAAATTAGATTTTATGATTATAATGTACTTTTTTGAAAGGATACAATATATATGTTATAAATAATCCGGTCAAGACTTGAATATAGTATAAATCTTTGTAACGTCTTAATAATAATCCCAGATTTTTGGCATCTTCAATGTCAAGTGGTAATTTCATATGCTTTTTCTCATCTCTGAAAATGACAAATGTAAGATTCAAGCGGATGTATAACATTTAAAAATAGAAATTTTGCTTCAAAGATATACTTATTTAAATTTGGGAAACTTGTATAAACGTAAAAAAGTGCTGATAAAGATGCAACAAATATCATCCCCACTGTAAACAATGCCTTTCGTGTAGACATTGATTTTGGTACTTCAATAACTGTAATTCATAATTTAAAGTATTAAAAATTAAGCACAATAAACTATTACAATTATTTAATAAAACATTTGAATGTCTTAATTAAGGTTATGTTCTCCAGAGAAGATCCAATGTCAATCAATAAAAAAAATAAATAAATAAACAAATTAAAATTAAAAACAAATTTGATTTAAAAACTATTTTTGCAAACAAGAGTGTTTAATAAAAAGGAAACTTCATTTTGAAAAACAATGCAAAATGATTGTTATTGTTTATTTATTGTGTATTTTAATATTAAATCTAATCAATTCTGACATAATTCTGTTCAAGATAATTATTTGACACGTGATATCAGTTTATAATAACCGACAAAATAAGATAAGCTTTAGGTTAGCTAGATAAATCACAGTACTCTCTGTTACAAAAAAAGCTTAAAGAGTAATCATCTGACATAACAAATGTGGAGAAATTTACCTCGTTCATTTTGTTTGGCAGCTTGTTGCATTTTCTGGGCTTACTGATCGATAAAATTGTAATTTATTGGCGATGACATTCGTGGTTCTTCTTCTTCTTTTTCTTTTACTGGCACTAAATACTAGTTCATTTGGCCATCAAACAATATACATATATGATACGATCAACAACAGTAGTAACACAATCATTAAACTACAGTATAGTTTTCTCTTTCTATCAATATTCGTCATTTACATTAGTGAATACAGTAATAGTGTGATGACCAGAATACAGATGGCAGCGCATGTGATAAGTAAGAATGTGTGTGAATAGCCGCTTCAGAGGTTTGGTGGTCAAGGCGTTTTCTTGAGGAGCGTCAGAACGCGAGTTCGATTCTCCTCTCAGGGCGTTTTTCACTACCCAAAAAGTGTGTGTGTGTGCTAGGTGTCGAAAGTTTAAGTTCGATATTTATTAAAATATAAATATTTAACAAGAACTTAGATACCGTAATTGTTTGCGCCAATAAAAATGATATGTAAAAGCGTCAGATAATTTACGAAATTGCGATATGGCCGAAATGCCAATAATAAACTATATGTAACGGTATATATATATGCAATTAAGAAAGTAATTGTAAGAATGTAGTGTTATGGCTTGTATTATACTCCGAAGTTTGTAGCCAATAAAAATTCCAATATTATGTGTGTGAATGATAGTGTGAATGTATGAACATGAATGAATGTATGAGTGCGCTGGGACGTAATTTTTTAAACGTGGAGTCCAGACAACGTGGTAGGGTTGCCAACTCTTAGCTTCAGTTGACCCGAAGATCATCGGACCTCTCTCTTGCACTTATAGAATTGCCTATTATGAGTTTTTCATTTAACCCGGAGTCTCTGAGTCAAAATGACCAAGGTGGCAACCCTACTAGACCCTCATTCTATCCGCCACTGCGATAAAGTGGAGAAAACCCACCACGTCAAACACAAACTAGCGATTAGACTCAGTGGTCATCGATCCAAGTACAAACCACCACCAAAGTTGCTTAACTTACGTGATCTAACGAGAACGTGTTAGACAACCTTGATACGCCTGCTGGCCGACATTCGTGGTTATTAATATTTCTAAAAAATTGTCTTTACAACTGCGATATTCAAGGAAAATCAAAATTGTTGCCATACGAGAGCGCTGCAGTCGTTTTACGCGCAACTTTTGAATTTAACTGCACTAATTTATGTAACAAATGTCGCATGACTATGTAAAATTATTATTATATACAATTTTCGTGATTATTTTATAAAACTTGAAGTGAAAAATAAATACACTGTACCAAATTTTCTAGAAAGCAAAGTTTATTTCACAATACTTTTTTTTGTTAGTTTAAAATAATTAAAAGTTTTGATAAATAAATATATGTTGTATAGAATTAAACTCTGTTTCATTTGGCTTCAATATGTACAATGATTGATAACATCTGTTCCATAATTTCTTTCTACTTAACCCTTTTCATTTTTATGACCATAGTTAAAATTTATTGCTACAATTAATTCGTACAATTTCACTGCCATCGTGTGTTGTGTTTATTCCACCAACAAGGCACAATTAAAGTAGCATTTCATACAATTAACTTTCCAGTTGTAACTCTTGCACTTAATATTATATGCTCTTTCATTTCATGCCTTCTCTCATCTTTAATAAGTAAACTTACTCACTACTTAATGTGCAGAATTGAAAATTTTCTCTTACAAAATTATTATTACAATTACAGTTTAAAAAAAATCTTTTTCTGATGCAACACCATACAGTGTCTAAATATACACCCAAGAAATGTTTTCTTAACAAAGTATTACGATTGCAAGCGTGGGAATTCGAGAAAAGTGGAAAAACAACAAGTATAGACGACGAGAAGAAGCGAAATAGACCAGATGCCACTTCCGAGTTCTGTAATTTACGACCAGTCAGGAAAAACTTTATTTTCAGTGACGAAAAATTGTATCTGAAAAACATAAAAAATAGCTATCATTTTTGCACTCTGGACTGTAGACCAGCCAGCAAACCTGTCTGAATCTCTGAGTTGATAATGTGCAATTTGTTTCCACCTCTCTGCAAGTCCAACTGGCGTGCCTCGCCGCCGGTCTGCGATTGGCCGCTCTTGAGCGTCTTCCTCTCTCTCTCTCTCTCTCGGTCTCATCTTGACTGGAACGTGGGCGGAAATCAGCGCCGAACCCGTCCGACCAGTCGGGTCGCGGACTCAGAAAGAACCTGCGCCGAGATGGTCCCCCCGTGACAAATACCAAGTTTTTTAACAAACTCCCAACCATATCATGGATTAACATGGATGGAACGGTCCTCATGCTGGATTCAAGTCACTAGGCGGATACCAATTTCAGTGGTTCGCATCATGTCAGAACAAACATCAAGTGTAACGTGAGTTGGACCAAAAGTTTTCTAGAAAAAAAAGAAAAAAGATTTGTAAATTTGTCAAAAAAAAGTTTATTAACAAAAATAAAGTAGTTAGACTGCCCAGAAATGTAATTAACATGTACAATCCAGGCGTCACGTAAGGTTCTTTGAAAGCGCCGAGTTGCATTTAATCATGAATATTGTCAAACATGAAAAGAAAGTCTTGGATCCGAAAAGCGAGTGTGGCCTGACAATCTTGATAGAAAAAAAAAGACATTTTTTGTTTTAAACAAATTAATATTATTGGCCATTAAATTTAATTGCTTTGATATTGTTTCCGGCCTTAACGGTTCCCTTTTATACGCGACGAAGCATTGCCTCGTACAATGTACAATTGCACAAATGAGAACTTGAAGCGCCGCAATCCACTCTCGGATTGTGTCGCTCGCGAGTCAATTACGTATGAGCGATACGACCTCGAGAAGTATGACATGTGCATTCAGCCAATTTTAAGTATCTAGAGGAGAAATTCTCGATTACTATGTTGTGCACAATTAACGATAATGAGTGACCTGAAATCGAAAGAAAAAAAATTAGTTAACGAAAAAAATAAATAAAAGTTTGTTGTTTTTTATTTTCAACCTCGAAAATGGATTGAGCAAAAATTTCGGATGATACAGTCCAGTCGCGTTCAACTGCGGATGTAATTACATCACATGAACGCCGGAAGGAAAATTGATACCGTCCTTCTGGCCATTACACCAGTTTAGGTCTTTGCAAAAACAATCAAATAATTCGATCAAGAATCGAAATCACGTTGCGCCTTGCTTTCGATAAATTATTGCTTCTTTTCTGTACTGAAATAATAAATATAATAAAAAAGTGACGGATTTTTTAATTATAAGTAAAGGATCTTTTTTACAGACTCGAAAGTTATAAGTAGTAAATAATTTATTTCGGCCGCTGTTTTCAGCCATTCTCAGAAATACAAAGTTTATAGTTATCATTATTTGTAACTAATAATGATAACCTCAATATTTGATTATAAATTTAGTGATGACATTGCTTTAAATTGGGAACTAATAATAAAATTATTCTATTGTACTTTTAACGTTTCGAAATTTTTTATTTCCTCTTCAGAAAACTATAAATATAAATACAGGTTATTAGAATCAAAACATGTGTAATATAACGTCTCGTTGATAATTTTTAAATTTACAATAATTTATAATGATTTTTTAATTTACATTAACTCACAATGTTTTTTTAATTTAAAATAATTTACTTACGTCAATAAATCGTTTTCTCAATATAAAGTTTACTAATCTAATGGCAAAAATCTTTGTATACAATTAAATGTGAAAAGAATTTTTTTCATTGATTAGTTTATATGTATACAGTTATGTGTATACGACTTTTAAATGTTAGACATAACGTAAGTATTTACCAATGGTTTCGTCGAATAAGATATGTAAATAAATAATTGCGTCAGTTTATAGTTATCATAAAACATTTAAATGTTTTAATATAAAATTTTGATAACCGAAAATTGTGTATTTCTGAGAATGGCTCAAACAATAGCCGAAAAATAAGACATTTATACTACACTTTTGAGTCTGTCAAAAAGATCCTTTACTTATAATTAAAAGATACAGACATTAAGAAAAACCTAATAAAGAATTTTTTTTAATTTCAGGTGATGCCTAAAGGAGCTGGTTACTCCAGGCTACTGCCGATTATCATCGTCTTGTCAGTCACATGTTCCTCCTCTCGGGCGAACAGCAGTCAGGCAGTGTGCAAAGCTGGCGTGGAATTTTGGTCACAAGACGTGGCACGGTGTGTGGCGTGCACTGTCTGCGAGCCAAAATTCACCATCAGTCCCTGCGCGGTGCACCGAGATGCCATTTGCGGGCCCTTCTCCGCCCTCGAACTCGACTGGTCATTTTTGTCTAAGGCATCCAGCACGAGTGCTCCAAAGACTCGGCCACTTTCAGATTCAGAGAAGAACCAACATCTGGAAAATCAGGGGGAAGTTGATCAAAATTTGGTAACAATGATAAAAATTATTTTAAAATTAAACAAAAAAATTGATTTTGGAATTTTAAACTTTGAAATTCTTTTAGAATGCTCTGGAGGCAAAGCAAAAATGGAACAGTGACGTAAGTATGCCATGGGACTGGCAGACTGGTGCCTTGGTTCTCGCAGTCTGCGCGTGTATAGTATTTTTTATGGTCGCCGGTTGTTCGGCCATGGTCTATGCCAGGGACTGGAGAAAGATGAAGAAAAATTTTGAAAGAAGTAAGAATTTCCACTGCAATTCCTGGCTGAACTTGTATTGAACACATAAGTTTTTGCACAATGTATCAATTAATCAATATTTTTAGAAGAAGTGTACAAGTATGCAATTGAAAATAATTATTTTTGTGCATCTATTTTATTGCACATGATTATTCGTGCAAAATTATAATTATACATTGATCGTCTGTAAGCAGTGACAATTGAACAACATTTTTTTTTTTTTTTTTTTTTTTTTTGAAGAAATGACAATAACTCTTTGTATTTTGTATACAAAATGTATGGATGATTATTATTTTTAATCAACGATTAAAAAAAACGACGATTTTCAATTAAAATCGATTACATTATACGTTGATTGATCAAAAGATGACTGTACGGTTGATTTTTGTGTGATGGTTATATTTTACAAAAGATTTTTACATCTATTGCTAATTTATTCAATAAAAAATGTTCAATTATAACACCGCGTTATAATTACGATTTGTAATAAAGCAATGCATTTTAGATACATTAAGCAATTAAATTATGCTCAATCGGAATACAGCCCAATTCCTGTTTTTCAATCAAAGTTTCGAGTTTTTGTTTTTTTTCTTCTTGTAAGCAAAAAAAGTCTTTCACTTATCGCGATAATTCAAAGTTTCGTACAAAGCAGCATTTACGATGAGCGGGATCGCTCGTAAAGAGTACCTTTCTTGCATGTACGATTCTCAGAATATACGTTAAAAGTCTGCGTGCATCCCGAATGAAGCGAGCCCCCTTTTATGCCCGAAACGTGTCTTCAGTCTTCCTTTTAATAATTCTTTTTTGCAAGTCCTCTGTTACTTAATAATTTTGTCCCACTTTTTGCGAATTCTAAAAAAATAGAACTTTTGTTTCTTTTTAAAGTTTCTAATGCCAGAATGAATTTTAAAATCAATCGTGGTTTCAATTGGTTATCGCAATTGGGTCATGGAATGCATGAAATATTTAACGTGATTACAATAGATAATAAGTTTGCAGTGATTTCATTCTGTAATTTAGATAACTTTGTTTTCATTACGTCAACAGCTAGTCTAGAGGAAATTTCGACCCGGTTGAACTTGATGGTGAAAGCCGAGTTGGCGGAATTGACGAGTGGGGCTCCTATGAACCCGGTGGATCCAGAAATACGTTGTCAGTATTTGGAGAAATTGTTAGGTAATTGACGAAATTTCTATTACAATTAAAATTAATACTAAATTAATTAAAAAATATGTAATGAGAATAAATTTTTTGTTTACTGCATTGTTAAGTAATTTGATGGTTTCTTTTTTTTGTTTAGACAGGAAACGTGAAAACACGTCAGTGACTGTCTGGCCGGAAGTGGGTAGTAATTTGTATATTGAAGAAAGAGAAACCCCGCCGGGCAAGCGTACGCAAATCGCGCGAATTCATCGCAACATTGAGAGCATTCTTAAGAACAAGCCGGCTCGACAAATTTCAATCATATAGAAAGCCGCAAAACAATTTAACGTTTATTTTAGTGCCATTTGTAAATTATTTTTGTATTATTTAAATAAAGCCTGAAATTCAACGAATTTGGCATAACAAAGAAACCGCTATTTTTTTTAACTTTTTTTGTTTTACAATATCATTTTTTGTTTACAAAGGTGCCAATTATTTAATAATGAAACGTAGTGCCTAAAATATTATGCTTTTCCTGTAGAAAGTTTTTGCTATTGATTATCAAAAGTCAAAAGAAAAAAAAAGATTATGGAAAATTTCTAACAGGATAAGCAAAGATAGAAGACTGAAAAAAACTTAAAAGTTTCGACCTCTGTCCAACTCGAAATGAATTCGAGTTGAGCAAAGAGGTGCGTTTATTTATTTTGTACCTTTATCATTGTAGGCGCTTTGTAAAATAGAGTAGAACCATCAGCGAATAAAAATTACCAACTAAACATTTCCCATTTTGTTAGTTTTCCTATGTGTTAGAACTTGGCTTTATAAGTTGTAAGTTTACATGGGAGGGAAATTATACAAAAAATCACAACGTTTTAGCAGTGTTATATACATAATTGTAATATATTTAGTTTTAACCCATTACACCGCAGTAACATCAACAATTAATTTCATCTCTTATGCAATTAAATATAACTTTAATCTTAATTCATATGTAAATAAACGGGCAGGGTGAACCTAAGGCGTTTTTTTTGTTTTTTGTCTTAAAACAAAAACATCTTATTCCTTTCATCGCAAAATCGGTATTCATCATATTTTCGTTATTTTATAATATTAATAACGGTAAAATTCAACTTTATACCGCTCTTATGACTTTAAAACTATTTTTTTTCTTTGTAAGGCGTGATCACAGTTTAAGGCGTTTCTATCTAAATGCACGCATTTGCAACTATATCTACGCTTCTCTTACCCTTTGTGTGTCTATATCATACACATATGCTGTTGTGAAAAAGTTCTTTTTTTTTGGTTTGATGATAATAATACTTTACTGAACACGATAAACACACTTTTCTTTGTGATTATTGTACGAATAAGTTTGCACATTATTTAATGAAAAAAAAATTGTGCAAGAAAAAAAGAACAAATTTTGTTAGGCACTTCATATGTTCATTCGCACAAAAATATGATGAATACATGCTTCATTGTGTAAAATTATCTAAAATTTCTCGCATTGACAACAATTTAACTAAAATTTAAAAAAAATGTAAGACAGATAAAAGATAAATAGTAATAAGTTTCTCTATATATAACAGTTAAAATAAAACTTAAAATACTTAATTTGTGAAAAAATTAATGATCGTTTTTTTACATTGATTCTGAAAATTGTCATTATCTTTCGGTAATGTCGATATTTCGAAGGCATCGATTTTGTTTGTGTCTCTTACTTGGAATGCAAGGCAATAAATTACTTATTTTCTATCGTTATTTCAATCACAACGACGATATTAAATATTATTTCGATATACAGAATGATTGTTAAATAACTATAACGATTTACAGCGGAGGCGTGTATTTATGCATTCTTTTATCCCTTCTTTCATCCTAACTTGATCTGTTTTCTTTTTTTTTTAATTTGTAATTTGCATAATCATTGTATTTAAATATATATTCATTCACATTTGTATCTGCAAGTGTCCGTGTATACATATACATTGTACATATCAATCATTTTTCGGTATTCATTTTTACAAATATTTATATATAAAATATTCATTGAATCAGAGGTTTAGTAACGAAAAGCTTGATTTTTTTTCGTCAATCAATTTTTCTCCAAATATCAAAATTTTGAACAATATATATATACATGTATAAATATAATTCTTTTCAAGACTAGTCAAAAGACGTTTTATTCATTTTTGTCATACTTTTGTTTTATCGACGTTCTTTAAGTATATTTTGCTCTAAAATCTAAAAATCTCCACCATTTTGTGACAAAATCGCCGATAATGTTTTAAAAAATGTTCACCAATCAAGCTTTCCTGAAAACCTCTACAGTACATGCCCTATACAAAATTGGTTCGTGTTTCTGTACAAGTTTAACTATGAAAGCTCAGTCAGCGACGCCGTAATCTCAACTCTCTCATTTTTTTCATCTTTTATCGCTGCGACAGTGAAGAAATAATAAACAAAGTCGGTTAATGGACCTATACAGTGTACATCCTGTAAAAGTTTTTTTTTTTTATAACAACTTTGAAATAAATAATAATCGATAATCTGTGCATAAACGTATCGAATGATTCATCTAGAAACAATTAAATGCTCGTATCAATGACTTCTCTCCAATCAGCTCTGAAGTATTTCATAAATGATTTTTTGTTCTCTTTACTTTTAAATTTAATCTTTTTTGATGTTTCCTTCATTTATCATATATACAGAGCTTTTTTATATATATAATATATTAAATTTATCTCTAATTTGTTTTTAGAATAACAGATTTCTTCGTAATATCACAAACTGTCCCAAAAATGACATCATTTACGAAAGGCTCTCTTTCGCAGACTATGAATTTATCGACTAAGTTTAAAACTATAGGGTAGAGCTTGGAATAATTCGGTAAAGCCCTATGGACGGATCGTTCGCACGGTGACTGCTTGATGGACGAGATTTTCTTGGCAAATTCTATGTATTTAAATATTTATTTTTTAATCGAAAGGCACGACTTGTTTTCCTTCCTTTGTTTCTCGTCAAAACTATAAGGTGTTGCAAAACATCTTTAAAAGTAAAATAACATTTAAAAAATCGTAATTACCAAATAGCAATTCAGTAACGTTTTAGAATTACAACTTTGTTTTTATCATAAATATATTAAATATATATTTAATGTACACTTTTAAAAATAAACAGATTTTGTATCAAATTCCTATTGATTCGATTTGTTATTTGGTATTTTTACATTCTTTTATAGATATATTTTTTAAATCAGGACATAAGATTTTTGTTTTCGATGAGAAAAATGATTTGAATTTGTTATCGAGTATTAAAATATTGAAACAAGCTAAGTATACTTTTTTGTTTATACATTTTAAACTTATTTTAAGATTTGGAGAATTGAAATAAACTTCAAATTCCAAAAAAAAAGTCATCTTACTAATGTAATAAAAAAAACGCTTATTTTAAATTGCACTATTTTTGCAACTATTTTGTACTTTATCAGAGACACTAACGTGTCCCTTCGTGTAAAAATATAAAATTAATTTTAACATAATAATTTTCTCTCAAATATCTGTTTAAGTATAAAATATAATAGTCGAAAGATTAATATTAAAATTACGATTGCACATTTACTTTCTAACATTAAATTCAAACTTAACAAATTATAAATTTAGAAAACATCAAATCAAATCCAATATTTTAATATTCGATAATAAGTCTAATCGATAATAAGTTCTTATAAATCAATAGTAAACAAAGAAACAAAAAATTCAAGGCGTTGTGCAGTTCACTGATGACTTTTGCTGAGTAAATGCGAATTAAATTGGTACAGGTTGCAGCACTGTTCGCCGCAGATGTTGCACTTCCAGGGGTTGCTCTCACTGTGGCAGCCCTTGTGCAAGAAGTACAGGGTTTGGTCTGGAAAGGTGATCCTGCAGTGGCTGCACTGGAGGCCGCTGCTGCGATGTTCCGGCCGCGTCGACGTGGGTGGCTCGCCCCGGGAGTGAAGCCCCGAGGTCGAGCCGTTGCTGTTGTTCGTTGCGCCGGACAACTTTCTACGTAGATCGTCTCGTAGCAACGATTTCAGAGGCGAAACTTTGATCAGAGATGGCAAAGGCAAGCTGCTCGATGTCGCGCCACTTTCGTCCAGCCCGTTGCTGTTTGGCTCTTGTTTGATCGGAATCAGTGAGATAGATGGCGTTATTGTTTCCTCTCCACCACCAATACTTCTACAATAATTTTTTCATAAGTTAACTTCTTTAGAAATACAAGTTTTTAAATGTTCAAAATAAATAAATGTTTTAAACTCTATAAATTTTAATCATAAAATTGTACAAATTCCAGAAATAAAAGTTTACAAAGTTTAGAAATTATAGTTTTTTATGATACAAATATAAAGTTTATTGACCTGTGAAGGGCGGTGCTGTTGATAGGTAATTGATGGTGACTGCTACTGGGGGCGTTACTGTTGCTATCTGCGCTTTGGGGACTGTTTGGGCCGTCGCCGTTGATTGCCGTGGGACTCGGGTTACACTGACTTGAAGTCTGCTCTGGATATGGAATGGATATTTCGACGTGCGGGGTGAGAAAGTGCATTGGCGGAGTTGCATTGTCCGCTGAGCGGTTGCCCGTACTTTCGCCGCTGTCTGAAAGAGGCGCTGCAGCCATCGCCTCGCCGGTCGAACAACTGTTCATCAAGGACGTCGAGCTGTTCGGCCCAGGGTTGTCTAGATCTATGCCGTGTCTGCAAAATAAAAAAAGACGAAATTAAATATTTTTGCAAATTTTCTGGTTAAATAAAATTTAAAAAAAAAACCTGTTGAAAAAGTGTAGCCTGAGACACTTCATGGTGGAAGCTCGGTAGTGACAGAGGGGACACGACTTGACCATGTCGTGTTGGCCGACATGCTCGTTTTGAAAGTGCGCCCTCATCGCAATCTGGCGCTGAAAGCCACGGTTGCAAATGGGACAGTGAAAGGGCAGGGTCTTTGAGTGTGTGGTGAAGTGTTCCGCGAGATGGTCCTTCCTGAAGAATCTTTTTTGACAGACACGACACTCGTAGGGCTTTACTCCTGTGTGTCGCATCTGGAAAACAAATTGTTTTCTTAAGGTTGTCGCTGTATTATTTTGTTAATTGTCATTTTTGTTATAATTACCTTGTGTCTTCGCATGTTAGCGCCATTTGAAAATTTCATATTACAAACATCACACTCAAACATTTTTCTGTGCGATCGGTGACTGGAGTGTCCCTCGTCACCGTCACCGTCATTCTCTGTTCCCTCAACACTCTCCACGGTTTCACCTGCTCCGCCACCGGCCAAACATTGGTCTTGGTGCGCGCACAAAGCAGTTTTGTTTATTGTTTCGTAATTATCACAGCGATCACATCTGCATAAAAGTACATTTTTAGATTTTAACTTTAAATATCTTCATTTTATTTTTAATCAAAAAGTAATAATAGTTTTATGCCAGTAACAGTAGTTTTAAATTATCAAACTTTTTAAAGTTTGTTTTATTAAAAAGGTTCCAGTCTAGAAATGTATTCAAAAAGGTTCTAACCAGTTTTTCATTCCAAAAGGTTCCAATCAACTTTTCAATCAAAAAGTCTCCAGTCCAATTTTATAAATTATTTTATAGTATAAATGTTAACTATTTTCGATAGACCATTATAATTGAATCAACATCGGATTTATTTAAACATTCGACATCATATTGATGAACATATTTATACAATGTTTCTTTCTGAATAAAAAACTGGCTAGAACTTTTTTAATAGAACCCGTTGAAATAATACTTGAAAATATTAGTTTTTAATGCAATTGAAAAGTTGGATTTCGGAGCAAATTATTGTTTATGTATGTGTGATTTTGTACAAAAAATCACCTGAAAGCAGGCACAGCGCCATCGCCACTGTCATAATTGGTATTGAGAGCAGCCTCGTTATCAGCATCCAGAGTTTCCTCTTCCCTGTGATTCAAAGAATCCCCAGTTTCTACTTGCATAGAGGAATGAGAATCTACCTCGTTTTCCCCACCGCCACCATCGACTCCATCTGACATGATACCAAGCGGTGGGATTATCCCAATTCCTTCATCTAACCTAAATTAAAATAAACATTCAAGTTATTAACAACATCCAAAAACATTATATACAATTAAATTTTATACACATTCACATAATAACCATTTAGATTGTAGTCTTTTTTTTAAATTTAAAATAAAATAAATGTCAAATAAAGTAAATGAGCACTCAATAAATGTCAAATTTCGTCATTAGTCCTAGATTCATTAAATTCAGTTACATAATAAGCGAAATAGAAAGTATTTGTACAAAAAATAAAAAGACAATGAAATTGACAAATATTCGTAATAAACTATGTATATACAAATGAATGTGAAAGTAAAAAATTGTAACCTGTTCTATTTACTTTTAATATATAGATTTTGTAACACAATTCCTGAAATATTTTTACACTCCGTTATGGCAAGAGCCAATTATCAATTGCACACATTTAACTTGATTTCTTCATTTTTATACGGGCATTAGCACTGATAGACAAAAAATAATTCCAATTAAAAGCAATTTTCAAACAAAATATTAATAAAGAGGTCATCTTTTAATGTTTAGGAATTTCTAAATTATAAACATTAACACATTTGATCATTTAATTTGAATTTAATCAATTTTTTTCCAATTAGAAGTAACTTTTTGATTCCCTTACAATTAATGTTTAATTTCAGAAGTTAAAAAAAGGAGAAATAAATCAATTGCATATTTTGTTTATAGCATAGACAAAAATTGTAACCGAAACTTTGAATACAATATTTTGATTTGAAAATGGACAAAAAGTTTAATGCAATTATATATGATTGAAATTAGAATGTATTCATGATTTCTATGCCCTATTTTCTTCTTCTTTTGTAAATTTACAGTTATCTTCCGTATTTTATCATTTCGTATACATTTTTTTAGGTCAGAAAGTTTGTGACGCTTTTTCAAATTAAAAAAAACTTTGGAGATAAAAAAATGCCAAGATAATATTTGCATATAATATTTGTATTTACAAATTGATTAACTAAGTTATCAATTTTAGTGAATTTTTTTTTCATTTTTTACATTAATTTAATTAGAACATTTTGGATATCAATTTTCTTTTATAGCTCATTAAAAAAGTTAGAAAAAAACTAATTCACAAATAAATTATAAAGCAATTGAGTTCGTAATAGAAAATCCTAATAATTTAACTGATTTAAATAAAACAAATACGTATACATTTTGTTCAAACTACTTTTTTGCAGTTGATTTTGAAATTTTACAAACAAATGAGAAAGAGAAAAAGTCCCATTTATATTTCAACATAAAAAGCTGTTCAATCAAACGTGATATTTCAAAATCACAGCTTGCATCATCGTGCTCTTATTTTTCTTTTCGTTTACAAAAATCCCGTTTTCCCGACCCCAAAAACGATTCCGCCAATGACCTCATTTTGACGTCTGTGTTTGTAACACCGACACATCACTCGCGTTCACTCACACTCTTTCGCTCACTCTTACAAAAACACCGTCCTATTTCTCGCTCATTTCGCAACTGCCTTCGATCCTTGCCTTCAAAATTCATTCACTTTACTGGCAAGACCAAAATTGCTCCGAAACGCAAAAAATCACAACACAAGTGCTCCGAAATGAAAAAAAAACAAACAAAACCGAAAACTACTCCGAAATGTAAAACAGGTGGAAAACATATGACCAATTTTGCATAATTAAGTTTTATATATATATATATATATAATACACCATGCATATATGCATGAAAATAAAAAAAAATGGTTTGCGTCAGTTACCAAATACTGGGAAGATTACGGCACAAAAACACCTGGTGGCAAATAGCAATGCCAGAGTGCACTGCACTTTGTCCCAGTTTTGACTGAATCCGTCACTCGTGACGTAGCTTTCGCGCGGCTTTTCCGAGCACGATTGTTACGAAAAATGTTTCAGCCGATTGTGTACGATTACTTACTCACATTCCACGGCGATGGCGAGTGCGCCGCGACATAAGCCCCGCTTTTTGGTACAACAATTTTTTCGCAGCTTCTTCAGGACTGAACAGACATTGCGAAGGCGGCTGAAGTCCTGCCTGAGTCCCTTTTATTCGATCGTTTTCAGTTTCTTTGGTTGGTTACAACAACTCTCGTGTCACTCCCTTCGAACTTACGCGAGACTGTCGTGCGCACACACTACACCACAACAGCAACGGGACGGGGTGGGGAGTCTGGGATTAAGTCAAGTATCCAGAAAGGTGACTGGATTGAAGAAAGCAGTACACTTTAAGTGGATAAAACAGAGACCACATTTATCGATACAGTTTTAACAAAGTTATTGTAAGTTGTTTTGATACTTTATTTGCTAAACATTTAAACAAAATGTATATTTTCCGATGGACAAAGTAGTTTTTCAAAAATGTTAATATTTTATAAGCGCAACTTGTTTTATTGCAAATCAAGGTACGATATAAAGTGAACATAAATATAGGGTAGCGTCGGATAAAGTGGTTAAAGTGGTAAAGTAGCCTAACCCGTATATCTCAATAAACAACCCTCGTTAAACTAAAAAAAACTTTCTTCATACAAAATTCATAATAAAATTATTGAGAACAGTGCAATAAAAATGTCTTAATATACTGTGGAAAATCATAGTATTTCCCTAAAATATATTAGAATATTACAGTAAATCTCAAACCACTCCCGGGTTAATAATTCCAAATAAGTAATTAAATTATAAGAAAACAGTATAATATTAACACAAACATTTAAAAAATAGTTCATTGTCTTTTTTAGTTAACAACATGAACTATTTATAATTGTTAGCACTTTATTATGCTTTTTTGAATAATTTAATTTCTTATTATGCATTATTAAGAAAATGTTAAAAAGATGTATCATTTCCCAATATGTTTTAGAGAAATACTTTAATTTTCTATAGTATATTATATAATTTCTGTTGCACTGTTTTAAATAAAATTTTCTGCTTCCCGTTTTCTGAGAAAAAGTCTTCATTTTTCGGGATATTCGGGAAATGAAATATTTTTTTTAAAAAAAATGACATCAATTATTTTCAATTTTTTTCAAGTTTTAACGCGTAAAATATAATATCATAATAAGAATCGATAATATGAAATAATTGTATGTATTTCAGATTTAAATTATTCTTCGCGCTTTTTAGAATTTTGTATAAGAATTTCAATATTATCAGTAAAGTTTTTATTGCACGTATGGTTTTTCTTGATTTTAAGTTATTTACATTTTATCTGATGAACGATACTTACAATCGGTAATGAGAAAATTATGAAATGGAAAAAATATATAGTACCGCTCAAAAGTTAGGGGAATATTGAAAACGGACGAAAAATTGATACAAATTTAAATATCTATAGAATTTGAACTGATCGTGCGATTTGACTGAAATTTTGATATGTTGTTTGTGAAAGCTTTGATTATCGAATCCTGTAGTTCGATTTTTGATATCAAAGATATTTTAAAAATTTCGTCAATTTGTAGTAAAAGGTTTTTTTTATATTTTTATATATATTAACAATGAAAATAAAAATAGTAAAAATGTTATTGCCAAAAAATTTACTGAAAAAGTATATTTTATGCTTCTAAACAAAGCGGTATGTAAATTAACATTCAATATTAATATTTAACTTTTTAATGAATTTTATATAAAATGTATTTAATGATTTAGAATATTATAAATTATGCGTTAAATATTATCTGTTTAAATTGCAAATTTAAATTTATATTGAAATTGATTAAAAATATCTAATGAATAATTTAATCTTGAAACAAAACTTATTTTATAATTTAATTTAGAATCATAATGACTTCTATTTAAAAAGTAGTTTGACCGTTTTACGCGTTACATTGAAAATTATATAATTATTAGTTCAAATGAAAGATAACATTTTTACCTTTACAATGGTGTTTTAAAAAAGTACCCTAACCGATCAACTT
>JABFPM010002309.1:0-17066 GCA_022817325.1 Idris sp. 1 HC-2018 | reverse complement strand
TTAAATTATTTTTTCAATAATCAGATTTTATTTGCAAAAAAATCAAATTATGCATAAAAAATAATACTTTGTGTTTCAGTTTATATTTATACAACATCAGGTTTTAAAATACTTGTTCAACCGACAAAACATTTTCATAAGAAGAAAAATCTGACGTAGCGCAATAAAATGTTTCATAAAGTTAATAAAGCAACTTTACTGTCACGATAAAAGCACATTTTATGTTCTCTATCATATTGTAAAATGCAAAGAAATAAAGCAGACTACAATTAAGAGTTGACATGAAAAGTAAGATAGCTAAAATTGTTTCGTTATATATGAAAACTATTCAAAATTCGTTGATTGCATTGGCTTAGAATGTTCGTATATATACAGTCTCTAGAGAGAGTCACATAAGTTCCTCTGATATCGCGTAAATCCCTCGGATCAAACCTCATTCACCTTGAGGATAAACGAAAATTTCAATTTTAAAATGCCCTGCTACGTGTAGCTATGAGCGTTCTAATTTGATGATATTTTAAGAATATGGAGAAATATTTTTTTCTTCTTTATCTTTTTTCTATTAATTTTGTTGCTTCAAATGTAAATATAAAGATTATTTTTTTAATAATATGTGTCCCTCTACTAATGATATCATTTGCTGTTTTCTATGTCAGATTTATTACTGATATTTTGACTTGCAATACATTGTACAAAAAGACTTGGCAATAAATTAATTTAACGTTGCATTGGCTATTTTTCTAGATCAAGTTGTACATTCCCGGTAAAGTAACATATTCCGTGCACTCGGCGAGCCAACTAGAGACGCGTATTCTTTCACTTCTTCCTCGTCATTTTCGCTAATCCGGGTTCGATATATTCTATAAGGCATCGCGCGTTCTTTGTACAGTACTAATACCTATTAAAGAAAATCAAAACATTTTTTATAAAAAATATAAAACAATGACTTTTCTTTATAATAAATAATATCAAAAATATATTTGTTATAATTACCTGCTCAATATCAACAAAACCGTTAGTATCTACAGCATCTATATCTTCATTAAATCTGCTATACTTATTAACATCAAGTTTTGGTAAACATTTGTCAATATCACACCACGTATAAGTTTCTGGACAGAGTAGTTTTGAAGGTCTCATTTTGGCTTTATAACGCATCTTTGGACAGGAATGAATATAAAACCCCATGTAATAGTACTTAAGTTCTGGTGCTACTCCATTAAATTGCCGCATCAAGTACACTTCTCTTAAAGAGCTAAAATAATAATGTTTTGTATTATATATCATGTTAATTATTCAAATTAATTATTTAAAGTAAATTACCTAAATGTTCCCAATGAGAGTGAAGAATATTCTGGATCATAAAAAAAATATACACTTGATATACAAGCTGGTAGGATATCTAACACAGCAATCGCAATTAATTTACCGTCTAACCAATATTGATCATGGAAGGATCCATATCCATCGGGTGGACTATTTTTCGTATTCCACGACTGCGAACAAAATAGTTTTTGTGTTATTTTCTTTTATCTATTATTTAATTTTAATATTAAAGAGTTTAATTTATTTTTTTCTTGTTTCAACAAACCTGCAGTGGACTTTTGACTAAAAAATTGATGAAAGTCTTTTTATCACAGTCCTTAGTATCACTTAAATGAATAGCCTGCTGGTACTTTTTGTAAAGTTCAGATGTTGCATCTAAAGTTTCCAGAAATTCTTCGGACAAAACTCGGACTATTTTATTCTAAAATACAAAATAAAAATGTATCAAACATATTCGAAGTAATTTTTCAATTAATTTATAAGAAATTGAAGTAGTTACTTTTAGCCTATCTCCTACAGAATAAATTTCTTCCATGTAATTTTCTAAAGTTTTCGGTCTATTTTTTTGTCTGTGCTCTTCAAAGGCTGCATTAATTTCTTCAACGGTTTTTCCTTGTGCAAGCATTTTTTTTCTCTTCCGTTCTCGACGTAAAATTTTGCCTTTTATAAATCCAGAGCACTGTTCCGGTGTTGGTTTAATTTTAGCTTTTTCACTAACTTTGTTATCAATTACTTCACTTATTGACGTAGAGGGAATATCAAATTTGTCTTTTATTGTTTCCATTTCGGAATCTGTTTTGCAGTTTTCTTCATGCATAATAGAATCTCCATTTTGGTCAATTTCTAATTTATGACTTAAACTTGATAACATTTTTTTATCTAATAGACGATCAGGAATAACTGAACTTTCTGATTCTCTTACATCTAAAATAAATTTTCAGCGAAGTATAAATTTTTGTGTATACATTATATATAACAAATAAAGAAATTGAAAATTGTGTTTAATTTGAAATTGAATATTTATAATAATTACCTGTGGGACGATTCTTTTTCAAGTCTTCCTTTTTGAGCTTTTTATTCAAAAACATCTTCATCTTTTTAAGAACTTTTCTTTGTGATTTAGTTAATACAAAGTTCAAACCTTCACATCTGCAAATAATAAAAAGCCTTAACAATTTTCTGTTTATAAAATTATGTTGGCTTATAAAATTATCTTGAAAAAAAGAATTTTTGTATTTGTTTAATATCAAAATGTAAACTTTATATAGCTATAATACTGATCACAAATTGTACTGCATGCGATCTTATTTCAACTCATCGAAGCAGATTCTACTATTCCTTAGGGATAAAGCGGTTGTGTTAATATATTAGTGGAAAGCATTTATATGAGGTAAATGTTTGTGTTTTGCAAAGACCAATGAAAGCAGAAAATCTGTCCAAATGTGTTAAATCTTTAGGTTTGATTTTTATTTGTGCATTAATTAATAGCGCTTACTGTGGGTATTCAAGTTAAAAAACAAATCGTACATTTTCAAATAAATTCAATTATATACAATGCTTTGCTTGAGTTACATGTACATTTTACTTAAAATTTAATGACCATTGGGGATGCACTAAACTTTTTTACACACAGACGTTCAACGCATCCAACAACCAATCGCTTGTTAAAAAGCAAATTATGAACAAGAAATTATAAAAAAGAATTTAAACAGAATTTTCTTCACATTAAAAGTATCAATTAAATATCTAATTAATATGAAATCAATTAATTAATAATCGTTCTAAACAATTTTTTTATCTTGTTAAAACTAAAAAAAACTTTATAAGAATTTCAATATTTTTTTTACATTATAAAATACTAATTATTGTAATTATTATGAAATGTAGTAAATTAATTAATAATTTTTATTACGAAATGTTCTTTATCTTGTATTTTGCTGTGGCGTGTAAACATTTGACTGACGCACTTACTTGATAGTATAAGATGGACAACAAGTTTCATTCATTGTAGGTTTGTAACAATAACATCCACTTCTTCTCCATCCTCTATCTATTAAATTCTGATAATCCTGAACTGTCATCGTGTGAGCCCACATGCCTAAAATAATTCAGAGAAAAGTGTGAATTTTGTTTGTCATTTAAACAAAATTGGAATCTTTCATTGTTGTTACATGACAACAAACCTGTTTTTAAGGATTTTTCTGTAAAAAAAATCAAATTTTTTAAAATTGGATTTTATTTAATAATTATTTTACTAAATAAATTTCCAAAGTAAGTTTCTGAAAACTTTGAAAAATTATAAAATAATAAACTACAGCAAACATTTTATATATTGATTAATTCTGTTGGAGCATTTTGAAATATAAAACGAGTCCAATTTTATTTTGTCCAACAAATAAAATGAAGTTTAATTCAAATACAAATTATTAACTACGTTCGTTAATATTTTCTTATAGAAGTTCATTCGAGCAACTTTTTTCATTATCATTGTAACAATGAGGTTAATCAAAAGTCTAGTCATTCAATGTAAATAGAAAACAATCAACTTTTCGTATTGTGATAAACATTTTCAAGATTTTTGTGACAATTTTTGTTGCTCTACTTTTTTTTTGCAGTCCAATCTCGTTTTTCTCATCTTTCTTGTTAAATGTAACTACTTTTTTCTTTACATAACTTTTTGGGAAAATAATTTGCAAATTATCATTCACATTATTCATAAACTTACTATTACTGCAACTCTTTGAGAGTGATCCGCAGTAGCCACATTTGTACCTTTCTTGCCAAGAAAAATATTCCACGATACTGTAGTCTTGCGATGACATTTTCAGTGTTGCCCTAATTTCTCCCGTATTTTTAATGGAGTATTAACAAAATGTACGAGTCAATCCACTGAAAATTAACTTTTTTTTAGAAATTGTTGTCAATTTAGCTCAAGAGTTGTCTCTTGCGCCGCTCTGTTTCCTCTTTATTGGTCTCTTACTAACTGTATACAATCTAGATTCGCAGCTCACTTGCTCCAGTAATTCCCAACAAGTATCATAGATGGCACTGAACTATTTCGCGCAAACAAAAATTCTAATTCAAGTTTTAAGCTTACAATTTGTTTTAATAAAAATGATAACTGACAAATAAAAATATACCAAAAAAGAATTATACTTTGTGTTGAAAAAGTATTATGCTTTTTGTTATTTTTAAATGTGCAAAAGCATAATTATATTGAATTTATCTTAAATTTTGTTACCTTAGATTTATGCAATTTTCATTAATAATGATTACTTTATTGATTTAAATGCCAATAATTAAACAATTTAACATTTTTTTAAATACATGTATTTGGAAAACTGTTTCAATAATAATTTTTAGAATTTCATTCTTACTTTTTAATTATTTTCTTATCTTTTTATTATAATGAAAAGTTTTATTATAACAGCAAGTTGTTCTTGTTTAGATTAATTTACATAATACAAAATTAAAAATCATAATTGTGATCATAATAAAATATTTCATTACCTGAGATCACACAGCATCCCAGCGAAAGTCACATGGAGGGGCAGAGCAGATCTTACCTGACTGCTTTGCAGAATCATGGAAGGAGTAAGAGGGCCCAAGTGGTGGAGGAAGACGTCAGATAACTCAAGTAAAACATTTCTCGTAGGAGTTTTTAAACGAGCTAAATTCAGTTTATTGCGAAAATGCGCATTCTTTGGCATTTGCACTGATCATCCCAGCAGCAGGCCCCGGCATCCACATTTAAAATATGCGGTGCACAATAGTTGTTTATGTAACTTGTTTGTTCGTTCAGTTGAATGGTCTTGTTTACGCAAATCGTCTCAGTGGAGTTTACGTGGACAATGGTCTGGACCAAACTTTAATTCAGCGAGTAATCACAAAGCAGGAGAAAAAGGACGTCGAAGAGGAATTTTTAAGCCTTTTGGGCCTATCAGACAGGCCGCCAGTGCACCCCAACAAGCAGGTGCAAAAATCCGCTCCACGCTTTTTGCTCGACATTTATGAGAACGCACTGCACGAGGAGGACCACCCTCACCGAAAACATATCACCAAAGATGAATTTGGTCTCAGTGGTCAGGATTTGCGGGCCATCGACCAGAGTGACGTCATTATGTCGTTCTCAGCCAGAAGTAAGATTTTTCTTGGGAACTGTTTGAAAAGAAATTTATTTTAATTTTGTTTAGTTTCCTACATTTTGTGTTAGTTTCCTTACCCTGGTTAAACGGACGTAAGTTTTCATAAGAGAAAAAAGCTCTTGTGAATTTATACGGTTTTTGCAACAGAAAGTTATCAAGAGAATAACAAGTGTTTAAATGTATCTTGTTATAGATCATTATGAAAAAATCACACAAATTCATAAGTGGTATTTTTGATAAAAATATTTGTACTTATGAATTTGTGTGATTTTTTCATAAAGATTCACAACAAGATAAATTTATACACATGTTATGCAAACTTATGTTTGTTTAACCAGAGTAGTAGTTTGTTAGTTCGAAACAAATTTTGAACTTTTGTTTGACAGATCACCACGTGCCTGGTGTGAGACATGAAAGAGGAAAACGATTCTGGTTTGATGTTTCGGATGTACCTTCTGGGGAATCCATCATTCGAGCTGAACTGAGACTTTACCGGGACATAAATCTTGTGAAAAAGCACAAATACAGGGATGCTTTTACTATTACAGTTTATCGGGTGTTACCATCTGAAAATGGGTAAATTTTAAAATTAGTTATTGTTAAAAATGACATTATTTGATTCGTAAATATATTGTTAAGAAATTATTATAATAATTGAATTTTAATTTCAAGAGAAAAAAATCTACAGTACGTTGACTCTGTGAATACAACAGCTGAACAAGAAGGCTGGTTGACAATAAATATGACAGAACCACTGCAACATTGGATTTATAATTTGGAAAGCAATGAAGGGATATATTTGTCTGTACATCCAGCAGATAGATATGGTAAGAATTTTATTACAGTAGAATTCCGCAAAAGTGGCAAACTTCAATGTCGGACACATCCGCAAATGTTTCAGTAGTGATTTTTGTGGAATTTAACTATAATTTAGATATTATATTGATTTTGAGTTGATTATGCAATATGTTATTACAGTTCACGAATTGAAACCTGAGGACATCGGGATAATAACATTTAAAGGGCATATTGACAAGCAGCCTTTTATGGTTGGATTTTTCAAAAGTTCCGGCATTCGAGAGAAAAAAGTGCGTCAAAAAAGAGATGCGAAAAGAAAAAAGAAAAGTGATACATCGATGTTGGATTATAGAAATTTATATTCAGGTAAAGTTTTAAAACATTAAACATATTAAGTGATGATTTTGATTTTCTAATAATGATTTGTTATTTTTAGATCCTGCGGTTCAGTACAATTCAAGGACATGCAAACTTCAAAATTTGTATGTCAGTTTTAAAGATCTTCAGTGGCAGGTAATTTAAATAATTTTTAATTTATGAATATTTGACCTTTGTAAAATGGTTAATTTATTTTTTTATGAAAAAAATTGTGATTTGAAAATAAAAAATGAAATATCAATATCTAATCGAAATTGATACAATTTTCAGGATTGGATTATCGCTCCAGACGGATACGATGCGTATTACTGTAGCGGAGAATGCAATTTCCCTTTAAATGCTCATATGAATGCTACAAATCATGCCATAGTTCAAACATTAGTGCATCTCGTCAGTCCTGGCAAAGTGCCAAAGCCGTGCTGCGCACCTACAAAATTATCTGCAATATCCGTACTATATTTTCTCGATGAAAGTAACGTGATTTTGAAAAAGTACAAAAATATGGTTGTAAAAAGCTGTGGATGTCATTAATTTTTAAGATTCGATCTCCTTCAAATTGGATCTCTCAGAAATCGACATTTCTGTATTTTTGTACGAAAATTATTGAAAATTAAACAAATAAATAAACAAAAATTAGAATGATGATCAGTATTAAATATTTAGATTGGTTGAGTTTTATGTCAATTGTATTATAATTTTTTTTAAATTTTATGCCATATATTTTTAAGTAATTTTAAGTAAATACAATTAATTAAATTATGGAAATGTAAAAAACAAAAAATATAATAGGATATTGCCTCAAAGTTTTTTAAGAGTTTGTCAAATTTGTTTTTAAATATATTTAATGTATACAATTTGTAAAAAGTATTTAATGAAGATTACGCAACTTTGTTGTAAATTCTTGTTTAGTTTTGTCTAAATGTAATTAAAAATTTGTATAAAATTGTAATTTACAATAATATATTGTGATATTAAAAAATGTATAAAGTAAACACTACCTTTTTTATTTTCTCAAAAATTTATGCATCCTCATGATGAAGATTGAAAAAAAAGGTGTAGTATTGTTATAATGAAATTATATAAGTTATCATATGATTAAATGTTACCTGGAATTCAACAGTGGCTGAGGTCTCTTTAATTTAAAGTACATTCACAATTTAATGAATGAATCCATAGTCAAGTAATCTCATAAAATCAGAGTCGAAACTTCTACAAGGTAACTTCGATCAACAGTTGAACAAATCACGGTGGTTCTGGAAACGTTTTTAAATTAAAATTTAATGTTCTTTGAAACAAAATTATTAGAAAGTAGATTGCATGAAGTTATTATATATACTTTACCTTAGTAGAGAAATTCCTTTTGATTTTTAAATATTTTTCAATCAATATCAAAGTATGTCAAATAAATAAATATAATGTAGTACATAAAATCTAAATAAAAAGATAATGTTTCAAAATTTCTATAGAAAGTTTGTTTAAAAAAATAATTGTTTCATTTAACAAAATCTCTTTAAATTGTATTTTTTTCATTTTTTACTTTTTCATTGAAACTTTAAAAAAATAAAATGTATAAGTAAATTTAATTGTAAAAATAAATGGAATCATATTTATTTGTTAAACTTAAGTTTAATTACAATAATATTTACAAGTTTTTCAGTACAATTTGCATTTGCTAATAAAAGCTCTTATTAAGCACGCAGTAACGTTTGAGCAAGTCAAGCTTATTTTAACACGAGATTTGCAAGGATTAGGCAGTTTTAAATGCTCGCCAACTTCTGTAATTGAATAAGAAACTTTGTAACTAATAAATAACAATAAATAACACGTGTCGAGTAAAATTATTTGAATAAATAATTTTGTAAACTTAATTGAGATTTCTCGCATTTAAACTTTCTCTCCACTTATACTAATATGTTTTTTTCTTTTGTAAAATTTCCTATAATCACGAATCAAATTCCAAATAAATATTTTTATATTACGACAATTCAAAATAAATCCTAAAAGTCAATACAATTTTACCAAAAATAATTGATTAATTTTATACATAAAATCGTTATATAGGTTTTTTCAAATCCTTTTTTTTTTTAGTTTATGAAAAACTCAAACCTTTTATATTTATTTAAGTGGAACTTATTCGCTTATCTAAATCTTTATCAAAATTAATCAGTGACAACCGCAGCTTTTTACAACCATATTTTTGTATTTTTTAAGTATAACATTACTTTCATCTAGAAAATACAAGACCGAGATTGACGATAATTTTGTCGGCGCGCAGCATGGTTTAGGAACTTTACCAGGGCTTAATAAATGAACAAGAGTTTGCACGATTGCATGATTTGTGGCATTCATGTGTGCATTTAGTGGAAAATTACATTCACCACTGCAGAAATAAGCATCGTATCCATCTGGTGCAATTATCCAATCCTGAAATTAAAATAAACAATTATATTGTTTAATAATAATTTGAAACTAATTATCAAGTCTTTTATTATTTTTTTTACCTGCCACTGAAGATCTTTAAAACTGACATATAAATTCTGAAGTTTACAAGTTCTGGAACTGTATCGAATAGCTGGGTCTAAATTTACATAAAATATACCAAAAAAAAATTAAATAATTAAATAGTTTATTTTTATAAAATTCAATAAAATCAAATTCAATTTTTGAAACAACATACCCATGTATGGATTTCGATATTCATACATAGAAAAACTTTTCCTTCTTCTTTTGGCGCCTCGTTTTTGTCGTGATTTTGCCTCTTGAGCTTCAGTGACTTTAAAAAACGCAACCATAAATGGTTCTTTTTTTACTTGATCCTTAAAACCGATTAATCCAAAATCTCTCGGCTTTATTTCGTACTCTAAAATAAAGTATTTTGTTAAATTAATATATTTATCAGCTTAAGTAACAAATTAATATTATATAAAGAAGATATTATAAAATTTATAAAGTATTTAAAATTAATTAATTCAAAATTTCACACTCTGTTATAACAATTATCATTCAAAGAAGTTATAATAAAATTTGTGAAGTATTCAAAGTAAAATACTTTGCATAAAAATGATTAATTGATATCCTAGCTATTAAAGTCTTCTACAACTCAAGTTTAAATTACAATTATCATTTAATTAGAACTCAACTGGGAAAAGTTTGATCTCTAAAACATGGTGTTCAACTTACGAATATCATTATGCAAATGAATAGAATAATAAAGTCCTTTATTATCCTTGGGATTGTTAATCCAGTGTTGAAGAGGACTAGTCACATTTAATGAAATCCATCCCTGTTTTTTTGTTATATTAACAGAATCGACAAACTGCAATTCGCGTTCTCTATAATGATAATTGATAAATGTTAAAAACGAATAATTCAGACTAAAAAGTATTCTTATAAGATATAACATAAAACAATTATTTATAATTTAAAAACAATCTGAAAGCAGTTTTAATTTAAAAGCAAATTTGAAAGTTAAATGTATGTTTTAACATAGTAAAAATTATATATATATATACATTTTTTTTTTGTAAGTTTTTGCTTTAAAAATATAAAGAAAATTTTTTTATTAATAGTTTTACTCAATTAAATTTGTTAACACTAAATTTGTACCCAGTATCCATTCGCATTACACGGTAAACCGAAATGGAAAAGAAATCACTCAAATTAGCCTTTCTGGCTGTTTTAATATCACGGTACAGCCTAAGTTCCGCACCTAAGAGTAATTCCTCCGGTGAAATTTCGGACACATCAAACCAAATTCTTTTTCCTCGACTGTGTCTAATTCCATGAACTTTACGTTCTAAAATACAAGATACATTATAATAAAATAAGTATTAATAAATCAAAACAAGAAAAGACTAAAAAATTAAAACAAGAATTTATTCATTGCCTATAAATTTATCATCAACTTCTAATTTTTTGAAATCTTAAATATTTATAAATTTCTGAGAACTTTGTTAAAACTGGTCCAACGAAACTTCAGCTTCTTAATTGTGATTCTTCTGTAACTTTCTAGAAAAACTTACTGCGTGCAGAAAAAGTCATAATAACGTCACTCTGATCGATTGCACTTAAATCCCGATTACTCAATCCAAACTGATCTGCCTTATTCATCCTAGTCCTGGCATCCTGATGTAAAGCATTTGCATAGACATCCAACAAAAATTGCGGTGCCGATTTTTCAACTTTGTTCGACTTCAAGTGTTTTGGTCTATCTGGCAGTCCCAGCAACTGTAAAAATTCATCCTCAACTTCTCTTTTTTCCTCCCTCGTAATAACTCTTTGTACAATCGTCTGATCTATCCCATTATCCACATAAAGTCCGCTCATCCGACTGGCATTTGCACCAAAGTTTACAACAAAACCACCACAAACAATCACAAAAAGCACAGTCCAAAATCTACGACCAAATAAACACCTAGTTACAATCATTTTTACAGAAGAGAAAATTGTAATTAACAAAAAAAAATTTTTTTCTTTCACGTCCTTCCTTTGAGAGTCCTTAACTCGGACTGACCAGAGAGAATAACATCAAATAGTCCTTAATTGAGATGGACCAAGTGAGGGAACTGCCAATCGGTGGTCCCCGCGGTAGTCTAAGCTTTGTTTTAGAAGATACTCGAGGACGTCAGTTTGGGCCTTTTTCTCCTCCCTCTCCTCATCCTACTCCTCCGACGTTCCTGCACCCCTCCACTAAAATCTTTATCTCGTTCACTTTCGTTCTTCCTTCACATGAACGATTTTTCTTTTGTTTCTCTTTCGAGGGTCCTTTTTCTACCTGTGTGGTACCATCATTTTCCTTTCTTTTTTTTCTTTTGTCGGTCTTACTGTAAACGTTGGGAATAATTATGGTACCAAAATTGAATACTATGTATCAGTTGCAATTCTGAATGACAAATATGTTGAAAGAAATAATGAGTTGGTTGATTCTTTAGAAAGATAAAAAGTTAATCTCTTAATTTCGAAGGATACATATATTTTACAAATTGAGAAAATCTGTTTTTCAGTTAAATTTTTTGGAAAAATGCGATGATATCTAGTATATGTATTTATTAATGATATTCATCAACTGTTAATTAATTAATTATATTGAAAGAATTATTTTTCTACAAACAGTGTTTACGGACTGTTTATCATTGACTAATCATGTTGTCTCGACAAGTTTTATTTTTGGATGCTTCTACTTTACGATATTTTAACTGTTAGAAATTTATTCGGAATGAGATGAGATTGTATCTGTGTTTGTATTGAAAGAATGCGCGGTGGGTCCAAACAACGACCAATTCCTTCCGCTCTTTTTTTACCTGAATATGATTAAGAGCTTAAGAGTAGGTTCCTCTGATGGATGTGAGTCAGCATTTTCAACGCAAATAAATTACTGTCTTTACTTTACTACAATGTGGAAAGAAAACTATTTGATTTTCAAAAACAAATACATAAATAAAACAAATTTTAATGGACACATGGTAATAAATTTTATAATATAAACTTTGAAGTTTCAAAATTTAAATAAGTCTTGACAATTAAAAAGTTGAACAGAATTTGTTTACATTTAAAATAATTGTTTAATTTAGCAAGTTAAAATAGAATGAAATAAGTTTATTAGTGTACATTTTATAACTACAAAAGAAAGTGATAATTTTAGATCCTTCTCTTCGAAGTAAGTGATTTGAGTCGGGAAGATGAATAAACCCTTAATTAAAGGGTTTAAAGTCTTTGGAATGTTATGCTTCGAGTTAATTGTGTAAAATTGCGATGAAGTTTCTACAATTATTTAATGAAAAACCATTATTGAACACTGTCTCAAATTATTATATAGTCTGTAAATAAAATTTAATGTTTCTTATAATTTTCTTGACAATTTTTATTATTAAAAATAATAATCAATCTTCATCTTCATCGGGCCAAATAGATGTTTTAGTGAAGGATTCTATTGCTTTGTTTACTTTTCACTGTTGTTACTTTTCGGATAAAACTATCAATTCTGCGCAAGTAACTCTTTGTACTTAGTTGGGTTTGTCTTTGTGTTCACATTTCCCATGAGACTCATAGACCAATGGATTGGAGATCACAATAAGCCAGAAAATTATTAGAAATTTACGAAGATTGCGGAATAAAAGTTAACGGATAATTCCACGACTCTTAAAACTGTTTAGTTTTGATAAATTATTTTATTTTATGTGACCAGTTAAACGCTTTATAAATACTATGGTATTCATAAGTACAAAATAAGTAAAATTAAATAAATTTAATTTAAAATTAAAATAGCTACAATTGTTTGTAAAATATTTACATACAAATAAAAATTAATAACATTTATTTGAACAATTAGTACATGTGATGATAATATGCGATTTTTGATTTGAGATTCCATGTTTATACAAAATATTTATAATGATTTTGATTTATATACACAAGATTCATCAAAATGAAAAAATCTTTTTCTTGAAAAAAAAAAACTTCAACTCAATACACAAAGCTAAACAATCACACTGTTAAACAATCCTAATTTGATTGGGTTTTCGCTTTTTTGGTTCGATTCCTCAAATTCACAACAAGTACTGTAATGTTATCCAAAGATCCTCTGAAAATAAAAATAAATTGTTGTTAAATTAACCTGATATTATTAATCAAACTCTCTTAAGATTTAATCAAATTTTGATCTTTATATTTTTCAACTTTATGGTATACATTTTCATTTCAAAAATATTACAAAATATATAAGATATTGCTTTTTCTCTAAATCAAAATTTATCTAAAAATTTTCTACTTACCGATAAAAACTCTGGAGAGTAATGCTTTTAGCTCCAAAATATGGTTCATTGATGTGCTCTTTGATGAAGGAAATTGCTTCTTCATTAGAAAAAGTATCCCACAGCCCGTCAGTAGCCAGGACCAAGAATAAAGGATTGTGATCCTTTAAGTCAAATGTTAATATATCAGGATCTGCTATTACGAGTTTTTTATCCTTCAAAGGATAATCTCCCAAAGCTCGAGACGTTGCCAAAATACCGGCAACTCGCCATACTCCATTAAAAGTGACGAGACCGCCTGCTTTATTTATCCTCGTTTTTTCTCTTTGCTAAAATTACAACAGTGAATCTTATAAGTGAACTTTATTAAACTTTATGTAAATCTTTATTAAATAAAAAATTTAAATAAATGCTAGATTATACAAAATTTTAACTGAAAAACTCATTGTTCTTATTTTTGATCAGCGGAAATATAAAATTTATGGAAAAAATGCCAAACCTGTTGTGGTTTGTGATCAAACGAAAGCGGGATTGCATTTCCTTTTCCATCACACATCACTCCTCGAGAATCTCCAACATTGGCAACTATTAACTTATCATTTTCAATTAAAGCGATTAAAGCTGTGGTACCTGAAACAAAAATTATTAACAAAAAGTATTAATACAATTTCCAAATTAAAGTTTAAACAAAATTAGTTTTATAAGTTTTAAATTTTTTATCACTTTAAAAAAATAATTCTATTTTTGCTAACGAGATTTACCTGCAACATCCATATTTTTTTTAGCTGCTTTAATCAACAACCTATCTACTGCTAAAACTTCATCAGTCAATAATTTACTATAATTAATTTTGTTTCCATCTAAGTAATTAGCCACATTAACTTTTTGTGGTGATTCCAATGGCTTACATGGTCTCACCTAAAAAGTCAATATATTATTTTCAAACTAACATTCAAGTTTTATATACATTTCTGACTATCATATACAGCATGAAATCGCATTGTACGAGGGTAATTGGGAAAATAGGATTTCGCTTCGAAACATTAACAGAATGACCTTTTTTATGATAGATATCATCATAGAAATAAAATTTTCATATAATAATAAAAAAATATAGTAGTATAAAACATTTTTTATATTCTATTATGTATAGGCTAGGCAATAAAATGTAAAAAAAACAATGAAATGAATAAAAAAAATAGAATTTTGAAATTTAAAGTGCAACAGATAAATGAAAAATGTATAAAATTTTATACATGCACTATTAAAACAGTCTTTGGAAACATTTTTTTAGATTATTTAAAATGCTTTTCGGATAAAAAAGTTGTTTTGACTAGTCTACATTAGATTATTATGAAAAATCTTTAAAAATACCAAAACAGAATTGAATTTAACCCGATGATCTTTTTTGTATCAACTAATTGTTTAAACTTTACGTGTTTTAATTAATTGAAATTGTTTTTTTTAGGAATACAAAATAAATTATTATATTATAAATCGCGTTATACGAGGGATACCTGTATTTTAAATTTGATTGCGTTATACATATACATACCTCTCGGGTAATTGGCCTAGAGATGCTCTCAATTTTATTGAGTAACTCCGGATCTGTAACACCTAGTAACTTTTTCATACAGTCGTCAGTCAACGAAGTGCTAACAATTTTTCTCAGTTCTTTCTTTTTCTCCGCACTTTTTTCTTCTTGATTATTAGTCGGTGTATTGTCGTTGTTTATATTATTAACAGCCTCTACAGACACTTTTCCAGCAATAATATCTTTCAACTCAACAACTCTCTTATTTATATTTGGTATAAGTATATCACGAGCATAGTTAGCTGCAAACTGCAACATTAATTAATAAAACGTCATTCAAAATATAATTACAATTGAAAAAAGTTTATTATTTCATCATTGCATGAAAGTGCATTGTACATCAAGTTAGTTTAAAATTATTTTTAATTAAAAGTTGTGATTTAATTCAAAATTGTATTTAATTCAAGTTTCAACGCAATAATAAAACCAAATGCATACTTCTCCTCCATGGCCATCAAAAATGGCGAACAGTGCAACACCTGTGTCACCAATTTCTTCGTTTAAAACAAAACGATCCTCCATACTTTGTCGGTGACCTTGAACTGCATAAACCGCAGCATATTCTTGCTTTAATTTCCAACTGGACAAATTATTTATTGACTTGTTATAAAAAAGTTGCAATTTTGATGCCTGAAAAAAGTGCATAATTTTATTATTTACGAAGTCTTGTCATTGTAAATGAACTTAAAACTAAAATATAAACCGAAAAACAAGACTAATGAACAATTTTGAAATTTTTAAGACCAGTCACGCACATGCATGTATAATGACTATTGTAAAAAATTTTAAGTTGTTATGCCAAGACACGATAATTACGTAAAAAAAACAAAGATGTCCGATGACTCATTCTATTTTTATAATTGTGTTACAATTAAAGATACATATTAATTGTATTTTGTCAACTGATCAAAAGCTTAAGATTCGTTTCAGTCATTTTTTAAGTGCTGCATTTAAAGTTTTATAAAAGTATTCTGGTGTTGAACATAGAAAAAAGTTTAATTTTCTATTTTACTATGATAAATAGAAAAAATAAAAAATTTAAGAATACTCAAAAATGTTTTTTTATTCATCATAAAATGGGATTATAATTACTATTAATGTGTAAGAACAAAATAAATTATAATAATTGGGAATTTGATTTTGTTTTTAAATATGTTTTTACCTTAGATGTGGTGCGACCAAATGTGTAATGTATTTTGCCTAAAAGCACTCTGCTCCATAGATCAACTGCTTGCAAATAAAAAAGCATAATGAATAAAAGCAGAGCGCAAATGAGCACCTCCGGTTTAAGCGCATAAGAGCGCAAAACCCTCCAAAAATTTCCCAGCGGCATCAATGTTCCTGAATTCAGACTATTTGGCGATCCTAATGTGAACTTGGACATCAGTTTCAGATAAGATAAATACGTCTAAAATAATTTAAAGCTTGTTACTTATCAGTTTAGATAATGAAAGAAACAGTGCGTAATAAAATTATGTCATAAATATTTAGTAATACAAAATTGCTTTAATTTATTTTTGTACACTTCTTTATAACAAAAAAAAAGTAAATAGTACTTTTTTTAAAACATCAACATTATTAACGGGCAGTAATAAAATTTATGACAGTTTTTACGTTGTATGTTACAAATAATAATTATATTAATTACTTTTTATTTTCTTAAAATTATAGTGAAAATTTACCTTCTACAAAAGTAGAATAACAAAATATATCATTTTTTAATAAAATATCAATTTTAAACTTTTTTAAAACATTATTGCTGATTTTTGACTATTGTAAAAGTTACACACAATTAAAAAATAATAACTAAGCGATTCTTTTACAAATTACATAATTTTAAGTTGAAATATAAAAATAATAAGTAATTTGATTGTGAATAATTATAAAATATTAAATAGATGATTTTCAAAAAGTTATATAAATTTAAATGTGTAAATTTCATATTTGTTTTAAAACAATTCTTAAGGATTATTTGACAGTAATTATAAAAAAGTTGTATAAATGTACATAAAATGACAGTTTACATTTTTTACTGTTTTCTTACTTTTTTTTTCTTTTTTTTTTTTTTTTTTTTAA
>JABFPM010002308.1:0-17067 GCA_022817325.1 Idris sp. 1 HC-2018 | reverse complement strand
ATTGCCACTCAATTGAAACGTAACTTCATTTGTAAAGACAATGTTGAATGGCAAGTTAGGATCATTTTCGATTCTAGGCATCATATCCTCACAAAACTGCAATCGTCAATCAGGATCATCTTTATTTAATTCATAAACTAAAGACATTTTATACAGATGAAATTTGTGTTTTCTGAAGATCTTGTGGACAGACTTGTTATCCATTTCATGCATCTGGGCAGCTTTACGAGTACTTAAGTATGGATCCTCAAGAAATGATAATAAAACTTCTAAGGATTTATCGTCATTTGTTGCTGCTGTTGGTCTTCCTAACCTATCCCGATCTTTAACATGACCTGTTTCTTCAAACTTTGTAACTGTCCTTTCCACAGTTGATGTTGAAATCTGCTGTTGTCCAACCCTAAAAGTATCGTTAAAAAGATGTTGTACATCACGTTAAGTTCTTTGCAAATCACCCCAACCTCTCATTATCAAAATAGATATCCTTTCCTTTTCATTTATGTGTTGCATCTTAGCCTACTTTGTTTATTAGAGACCTTTCCAGTTCAACTACTGAGAATATAATGAAGTCTAATTGCACTACTCTGTCTCTTACAATAGGACGTAATTCACGGTCCAGCCGCAGAGAAGCCGTGATCAGTTCTTTGGGAATTCGAATGTGCAATAAAAAATTGGGGTTCCCAATTAAGATTTTAAAGTTGGCCCCCACCCCACCCCCAGGGAGTGGGCGTAGGGGGTTGAGTTTGACATCATTGGATAAATTTTCAAAAAATATTTGATACGTATTTTTCCGTTTCTCGATCCGATGCGTATTTCTCGAGATATTTGTATGTCCCGGAACTTTTTCCACACCCTGTATATAAATATAAATAATTTTAACCCCTTAACTTTGAAGGTGGAAGAAAAAAAAATTGCAAATGATATTTCGATGGGGGTAATAGGACGCCCACGTTTTCCGGGCTATATGGTTATAAATTATAGCTCGCAGGTGCAGAAAGACCGATTTAACGTTTTACTCGATGATGAACTCTGGAGATTCGAGAGAGTGCGGAGTTAATAGAGACTAACTAAGCTAAAATAACGCAGTTAAATGGATGATCAAAAGAACGCTCGCAAATTTTACGCTTCCAAAGTTATGTGTCCTTTGCGAAAATGTAAGCGCAAATGCGTAAAAAGAATGCCAGTAAAAGATTATGTGTCGCTGTTGGGGTATTGATAATGTTTGACATTAATAAAGTGATAAAATGAATTTAATTTGTTGAAATATAAATTAGTGCGGAACTTTATATTTTATACTGTGGATAAATATTGCAGCCTATGGGTTTGGATAAAAGAAATAAATTTCATTAGAAAGTGCAGTGAGAATCGTAAAAAAAACTGGTAAATTTATTTAGTACAGATGTCTTAATGTAAATGGAAAATAATGTTTTCATTTAATTTTTTTTGTAGCATAGTTTTATCTTTATTAGGAAAAACTAACTTGAAACTTACTATATTATTCAAAATATAATTTGTGAAAAATAATTTTAATACCGTAAATCAATTTTTACTAAGCAAGACAATGAATTTTACTATATTTAAAAATTTCTATAGTACATATTATTTTCTTTGTAATTGTACCAGAAAATATGTCTCTTTTTATATATTTGTTTTCTTAATATACTAAGAACTAATATAAAAATAAAATTTGGGTTTATCATATTAATAAATGAAATAACTTGTTTTTACAGAGTTGTTGAGGCCAACTGAATTGTCATCTTCCATGGAATCTCTTGCCGCTTATGACACATCTGTTGGATCGCCTGGACCTGTGCACCAAAGTCAAAGAACTAAGCGAATGCGTACCAGTTTCAAGCATCATCAATTACGGACAATGAAAAGTTACTTTGCCATCAATCAAAATCCGGATGCGAAAGATCTTAAACAATTAGCGCAAAAAACAGGACTTTCCAAAAGAGTGTTACAGGTATCAACATTTTATATAAATACATAACAGTGAGTAACAAGTTTTGTTAAAACATGTCACGTTTGTTTCAAGTATTTATTTATTTCAGTAGTGCCACACTTAACTCGAAATGTTATTAGATATTTTGTTCAAATAAATAAATCAATATCACATATAAATTTATACTTAACTCAAACTTTAAAATAACTTGTTTCTCCAAGTTTTTTTTTGTTTTTTTTTTTTTATAAAAATACTTTTATATTTTCAAATTAAAAAAATGTCTACTAAAAATAATTCATATTTTTTAATGAAAATTAATTACAATTATGATTACCAATGTGCTTTTTAAATATTCATTTTTATTTTTCAATCCTGATTTCAAAAGTATTTCCCCCTTTTTTTAAGAAATGAATAACAAGTTTTTCATACAAACTCGGTACATTAGTAAGTTAATAGCTAACAAATTATCAATTCTAAGACTATAACATCAATTATCTTCATTAATAACACGTTTACCTTATTAAAATGTAAACCGGAAGTCTATTAATGTTTTTTAGGTATGGTTTCAAAATGCGCGAGCGAAATGGCGACGAAACATGATGAGGCAAGATGGTGGAAGCGGTACTACCGGTAATATCACCTGTCCCGGCACACCGGCGTCTTCGAGTACCGGCGGTGGTTCTCCAGGCCTGGTCGGTCCCACTTCCGCTCTTCTCGGTGACAGTAACAGCTTGCCCTCAACTTCTATGGAAGAGCTTCATGCTCTCCATCACCTACATGGTGTTTCCTCTCAGGTATCTTTCTCAGACCTTTACTAACTTGAAGATCAAAACAAAGATGATAACCAGTGATTCATCTTTAAAAGAAACAGAAAAAAAAAACATTTAACAAATCGTCAGAAAGCAGTGCTAACGTGATAACTTCCTATTATTTACAGTACATTTTTGAAAAGGAAGAAAATGAACTCAGTCAACGAATTTGGGATTCCTAATAATGCTTACTTAATGACGATACTTATCAAACAGTTGTAGAATAATCAACTAGTTGTAATAACTTTTGTTAATGGGAAAAGCGATATTTTAAAATATATTTTCCCCAGTGTACAAACAAAAAATTAATATTAAGTATTTATAATACATTTTGATGAATGTGAGAATGTTAAAAATATTTGAGTGAATGTGTATGAAAGCTGTTAATAGTATGACTATAACATATAGTCGGTAAGAAAGAAATAGTTTTGAAAAACAAAAGAAACAATTACCATGCTAAAATGAAAAGATCTGTATTAAAAAATTAAATGCTAAAGCACAAGAGAAAACAACCCCAGAAAATGAAATTTCAATTCAAAATTATTTAGTTCTCTTTTTCTTGAAAAGTTAAATACATAATAAAATTGTGACGAAACTAGTATTTGATTCATATTCGTTTAATATTTTATGAAAAAACAGGTATATGTATTTCGGAGTATAATAATTTATTATATGGTTTAATGTTACCAAGCACATTGTAGGAAATTATATAAACTTATTTGGAAGGCATATCAAATAAAAATTTGTGGTAGAACAAAGTATAAGTATGTATGTGCAATCAGTTATAAGATAATATTGGTGATAATTTTATACGGTGTAGGAAAATTGTGTGTTCTCACGTACATCGCATTATCGTGCATAATTAGTTCGACAATTTTTGTACACCTCGTATAACTAATTAAAATCACAATTAGTAATAATAATTATAGTTCCAGACATGTCCGAAATACCAAAGTTTTAGACAATAGTTTTTGTAAAGGTTGTAGCTTAAGACAAAATTTAAAGACGAAACATAAAAAAGAGGTTACTTCGTATTAAATATAATTTGAGATGCATCTCATGTTAATTTATTGTATTCGTAATTTTTTTTTTAATTAAAACATTAACTCAATGTGATTATTACGATAATTAAGTTTCGTTTAACTTGTTATGAAATGCTATTTATAAATAAAAATTGTGAATATTTCATATTGTGTACAGAACACTTAAATTTTTGTTTTCGCTATTTAAAAAAATATATTTTTTAATACAAACAAATTTAATATTTTGTTACAAATTTGATTATTTTACTTTTATTTTCTGATTCGTATTTTATCTATTAAAAATATAACTAATGTATGATGAAAAAGTCTATGCATAAATTAATAGAATATTGTTTAAATTCAAAATTTTCAGTTAAATTTATTCAAAATTATTTGATATTTCGTATCAATGTTTAAAATCATTTGGAAACAAAAATTCTTCGTTAAAAATGTTGTCTTAAAGACTTATTTATAGCTTCCTTACAGTGCCAAAATTTGCGAAATCCTTATCCACACAAACAGATAGAAAAGTTGTAAATAAATAGACATATCGCATAATGTACCAACTAAAAATGACCATCATCGAATTGACACGATAAGTGTTTAATAAAATTCGTTTAAAACAAAACAAAAAAACAAATGAAACAATTTATTGAATAACACAGCTAAATTAATAATAATTTTACATATTTTCAGCAAAAAAGCAAAATAGCAGTATTGATTTTTATATGTATGAATATATATACAGGGTATATCCGATGCATATTTCTCGAGATATTTGTATGTCCCGGAACTTTTTCCACACCCTGTATATACACTTAACTGAATTGCAAAAAGTATGCTTTTTGTTTGTCCAGCAATTATCACAAAACCGGATATGCATAAGTTGAGGGGAGATTTTTCATAAGCTCTGAACGAGGTAAGTGATTCTATTTATTTCGACTTTAGAGTTGCATTTCTTCTGTGCGAATGTAAATTGTAGACTGAAAATCGCATAAGTGCTCGCGCGAGTAAACGCCGGACCGTATATTTTGTCGGCGCCCATATAAGTTAATTTTCAATCTATATGCGGACTCGAATGGTGCGCGGCGACTCATCAACGAAATGAAGAAATTGAGATTCTCGTTAATATTTAATGAACTCGGGCCACAATAGCCCAGCTCTAACGTCAAAAATATCACTTCTTCTTTGCATATACTTGCTACACTTGTGCTGCAACGTTTGCATATCGCAAATACGTAATTTAACATGATTGTATCGAACCCAAAAGAAAAATCTATTCTCTTTTTAACAATTGTCTCGGAAATATAAATTATTTGCTCATTTCAAAGCCACTTTACATTTTATTTTGCAAACTAGTTTTTAATAAATATGTAATTATAAATTTAATTGTTGTATTATGTAAGGCGAGCAGAAATATAAATACACAATTCAGAGTCATATTTTACGAGCTAAAATCGTTTAAGCGTATCTCAATATTTAGTCTCTCTGCGAAGCTGTTAATACGAGCCCCATCTCGAGAAGGACAGTCAAATTATAAATTCAAGTCATAATTTACTTTATTAAAATGTGATAAATTTGTTTTATGGCGATAGCACTCTTGTGTGTTGCAATTCAAAATTGGTTCCTGACCTCCAGATTTGGTTAAATTTTCATTTATTTAACATATATACAAATTGTGCTTTTATTATCTTGTAATTTCCAAACGAGAGACTTATATACATTTATCTTCATGCATTGGAATTTTACGCGATTAAAATATACTTTCCTATGACGGATTGGATTACACGTATATTAGTTAAGCCTCATTAAAACGCACAACAAAAGCAGCCCCGGATGCCGCGTGCGTTTAATGAAGAAGCTCTGCCTGTTAATGAGGAATGAATATGAAAAACGTGATTGCAAGGTCTCACAAACAAGACAAGTGTTACCAACTTATGTCACTTTCATGTTGAAATTATTTTTATACTGTACCCATTTTCACACCAACACAGAGAAAAGTCTGTGTCAAAAAAACTACATTTTCATTCCCCTTAATGGTCCTCAACATCGGAACTCCAATTTCCTTAATTATCTCTGAAAAAAAACGAATCCAATTGAAATTCATGACTGTTGCAAAAGTTCAGTAGAATTTGGAAAGCAAAATGATATCAAGCTGCCCTTTACCTGCAAATAAATATAAAGCACAAAAAGAGGAACAGACACACACATACATAACCGGTAGGGGAAGCCTCGGTCGATAGTTCTTTTGTTCTGTCAAACGTCGAAACGCGCGGACCGCGCCCGGTTTCTACGTTTTGCACAGTATATATATACGTGTATACGTCGCGTATACCCCACCACAAAAGAGGTTTCGACTCGGCAGGCTGAGAGAGTTTTTATCGGGGCGGCGGCTGGCTTCCACCAGAGGCTTTCATTTATTTCATAGTCGACTTTGAATTCGCCTGAAAACAAGGGCACCTTTTCAATAAATTTACTAATCTGAACTTCCTCCCTAATTCAAAATTTTGCAAACTAAATTGTCACATCCCGAATCGTGACATGATGTCGTACTTAGACTGGGTATGATAATTTTTATCCAGTAATACCGAAAGGATCGCGACATCCGAATACGACAATTATATGCAGGATCATCTCGCGGGACAACATTAGCGCAACCTTCTCGCGTGACCATCTTATCGTTCGATCTCGTCTTGTCGACTCATGTACTAAACGAGCAGTGTTTGAGGTGCAAAAGGAAATGCAAGTAGTAAAGAGAGAGAGAGAGAGAAAAGAAAAAAAAAGAAACAAGAAGAATAGGCCGACGAAAACAAGCGAAATTACGACGGGGGGCAGTTTATTTAAATCGCGGAATAGACAATGAGAGGGAAAAACTAGCCAAGACCGGTGGCATAACAATTTTATGATAATGCTGCCAGGGGTGGGGCAGCTATTACATATGGAGAGCCGCAGAAAGATGGCGAGCGCATTGTCTCCGCGGGCTCGCTGTAAATAATGTCCTTCGGCTGCGACAACCTGGTTGGACACACAGGCTCCGATTGGGCCCCGATCCTGGGGCCCCATTGGTCGTTCGCTGCTAACAATACCCCTTGCGAATTCTTTTTCTTCCACTGTTTCGGCCATGTTTATGGATCAAACTTCGTAGTATATCTAACAAAAAAGGTTTAAGATAAAACTCGCGCGCAGTGACTGATGCTTTTTCGGATCATTGTCACCGCGGAAGAATAAGCTGCACGACAAACTTTTTTTTCGCTGGGCGGATTATCCGAGAAGCGCATCGCTTATTCGTGTATCGGGACTTCCTTTTTTTCGTTGCTTTGTCCCTTTTCTCCGAGGCGCAGGAAAGATTCTTTGTTTGCGATCACTTCTCCAGGAAGAATGGAAGAGTCGTGGTGGAAGATCACGGATAGTGCGCGTGCGCGCACCACAACAGCTCTCAGGGACACTGAGAATAATTAGATGCCGATTATTATTTGGATAATAATATTTGGATTGCCGCAATGTATCTTGTGGACAGCATTGTTATAACTGTACCACTTCTCTTTCTTTTTTCTTCCTGCGGGCACACATATTAAATAGATATATTGAACCCTCTGAAAAAAATGCGATCACCTATGACAACAGTTATTTTTTTACGATAATTCATAAGGGATAATCGATTTTCACGTGATTTGTACCGCAAATTGATACGGTTCATTTTACAAATGCCCTGACAAGTGGTGTACGAGACCCAACAGGTAGAAAACGGGACCATCTATCAGAGCGATATTTCAACACTAGCTGCGAGCGGCTCTGCAAGCCCGTCCTGCGCATTTGCCTTTAAACCGCTATAACTCAATCCACTGATGAGCGCCGCCCACTGCACGCCTTTTCCGATAAATTTTCACTGACGTTTCTTTTATTTCGTTGCTATTTTGTTCGACCCCTGACAAATAATTAATTGAAAAAGAACAAGAAAGCTGTGAACTTTTCCATGTCAGCTTATTTAGCTGGCTGTATAATCAACCGGGATTTTCGAGGTGATCAAACTGACGCCCTGGTAATCATAGGTTTAGCAAAAATCGCTCCGAGGAACGAGCTGTCGAAGGGATAAAAAGAATGATCTCGTCGCGTTTAAAAGCGTAGGTTTGTTTTAACGAGGCATTTAAAGCGTACTCAGTAAACATCGCGCCGAGAAATATTGGTTGTTTTACGAGACATGATGATTTATCTGCTCGCAGCAAAATGAGACGAGTCCAATAGGTGGATGCACTTACATTTGCCCTGGGCAATGTACCAAAACCTTCTTATATTTATTAGAGAACATTTTCCGCAAGATAATATCAAAATTTTCTGAATCTGAGACACACCCGCACACACACACCGATATTATAAATGGAGGGAAGAAAAAAATGTCAAACTTGTTTGTTTCGAAACGAAGTAGGCTGATTTCCCACGTTGGCGAAGAAGCTAATGACGACGATAATTGACCGATCAGAAATGATTAGGAGCGTAGCTGAGAATTAAAATGCCAAATTCCGGGAGCCGGGTGACATTTTTCATGCCGCGATTGTAATCGTGCAGCGCTACCGTGGCCCGATATATTTTTTGACGAGTTATGCGCCGGCAAAGCAGGCAAATGTTGTATACCTGCTAAGACGTGACGAAACTCTCCATAGGAGGTCCCCACTTTGACACTCTCAAGCAGAGGAACAATGGCTGGAACACGGCAAAGCGCCAGCAGCAGGAATGCCCGGGATCGTTAGTCGCAGATGCTTTAGAAATGAACCACAAACTCTTTTATTCGGACATTCTTAATCTTCATTAGTTGCTAAACGGATTTGCATACTAGAGTCCGATCGCAACTCTTTTTATCTGATCGTCTCACAAATATCATAATCAGAAACAGACCAGAATTTCTAAAAATTTGCACTACTCATTATCGAAACTGGTATATACTGGTGAAAGTATGCGTCTCACAAGTATGTTTCTGATATATATATATATATATGTATTAATATATTTATTATTATTATTATAATATATATTTATTATTTATAATATATATATATTAATATGTATATATATACATTCGCTTTTATACTATATATATTTTATACATATAAATATAAAAATATAAGCCTGTCTCAGAGGAGTCTGCTTCGTTTGTTGTTAGCCCATAAAATAAAATGATAGGCATCGTCAGTATTGCCCGAAGCAGAAATGGTAACGGAAGTGACCATTTTCTTTTGTTTTTCGGTTTTTTTGCGACGACACTTCAAAAATCGGGTGCACAAAAAAAGCTGCGCTTTTTCCCATGGATGATAGTTATTATACCCACCCGATCGATGATCGTGACCTAACCTTTTTCCTCTCTCCTCTTATTTTCGTCTGTCTCTCTCTTTCCTTTTGCTATATACGGTACTTCGCAGCGGGGTCAGCCTTAGCCCTGAGACCTCGCAGCTCGGCTTATCGCGCTCAGGCCGGCTCGTCCGGGTGGCCTACTCGGGCGCCTTAATTGCGGGCCCATATCACGATCCAATATGACCGACAACCCGATGCTATATTCACAAGAAGAAGAGACGCAGACGAGATGCGCGTCTTTTTGCAACGCGAAAAAACCTTTTTAATCCACTGTGTATATTTTCTATACATTTATTAATCATTTTCATAGAATAACGCACCCAGGGTACATTATAACTAGTTATGCATGCCAAAACAGTTAACCTTCGACTTGGAGAATCCAATTATGACAGTAATTTACGAGTTAACAAGTACTGTATATTTTAACGTAACATTCCGCTCGGATACTTTTCACACATATGAGACTTTTGAAATGACAGGCCAATAAACACTGCGGATCGGTTAATTGGTCACAATTCTTAACAGAGTTATTTTACACTGCAAAAAAGAGTAATTTTTCTTACTTTAAAATTTGTTCTCGGGAAAAATTTTACTTGGCGGACGAAAAATTGTGTTCGACCCTAGACAAGCACACGTCGCGAACGCACTAGTTTCGGATGCTCATTTCTCGGTCCATCCGGCCGGCTGCTCCAAAGTTCTTTGATGGCGGTCAACGAGTCGTCTAATTAGCGACGAAAACGAAAACGAGTTTGTGCCTTTTTCGGAGTCTGCTTCCCCCTTTGTAAGCTCTTTGTCTATAGACTTCGAAGAAGTGCGCGAAGGAAATCAGGTCACCGGGACGATCCATTAATTCGCTTCCGAGATTGCAGATTTTCTTTTTTTTGGTTCTCATCCTGCTTCTTCCGCTGTTCGCGAATATCTGTGCGTAACGATCGGCCAATTTGCACTTGTTGTCGGGATAAGAATTGTAACGATGATTTGAGTGATCCATCCAGTCCGTTAGAACTGCACGGTCAACGTGTGCCTAACAAGTGACCTGCGACCTTGCGAGGGTGGTCGCAAACAGGGCCCGGGAGGTCCTCTGATCACGCGTCTTCTATCGGATACGCCTGCCTCCAGCATTCAATCATTTTTGCTTCGTTTTCAACACGACGTGCATCACTTTCTTTTAAGATGAAAAATGTTTTGCGGATATTGTGCACGCAAGACAATACAACCGAGCTGCAATATATATAAAAATGATATACTGTGAGAAGGTAATTGTTTTTTTTACTATTTTTAAATAACTTATTTAGCTGATTTGAATGCATTTTATTTTTTTTATGTATCCAACACTAAAATATAAGAATTAATAAATTAGCTTTATTGACAAATGTTGTGTTTTTACATTTGACGTGTTATTGGTTTGGTGTCTGAATATATTGCTTTATTACTAGCAGTGACGAAAGTGAAAGAAGGACATTTAAACATACAAATTTTATTCAAAATCAGTAATTATAATTTATAATTAGATTATGTATGTAAAGTATTCTAAATTTGAATCACTAGCATTAATTTTATACTGTCATAACGGCCTGCAAAAATGCAACAAACTGGAATCCAGTTGCAGGTAGTAAGTTTTACTTTTTATTAAAAGACTGTCAAATAAGTTTTAAATAACACAATAACTTTTGAAAAATTTGTTTTTAATCAAACTTCAACTTCTAACCATGCAGCTGGAACCTTTAAAATTAAGTCCAACTTTTAATTTTCTTGCAACTGAATTTCGGTAAATTGACTAAATTTTAGCAATTCATTATTACAGAACAGGAAATACTCAAAAATTTGTTATCACTTATATTATATTGATTTATTTCTAATATTAATTTACTATGCTTGTAATTACACACTCAGCTTGTTTTAATTGATTGTACTAATGAACATTCTGCATCATTATTTGTGCGGTTATGCAAAACTGTTAGAAAAAAGCCATTTTCGTTTTGCAGTTGAAATTAATAAGTTCCTAGTTATCGTTAAAAATTATTTAATGATGTACAATATTTTTAATTAAAGAAAAGTTGCTACGAACGACAACACAAATGTACCACTAAAGTGACATTTACAAAAAATAAGAATATATAAAAAAAAACAACAACAAGTTTTTTATAATTAGTAATTTTTCTTGCACATTTACATCAATTAAAGTATTTTGTCATAATCCAAAAATCACCGGATCTATTGTATTGTTCTTGCGCAAGTATATAATGGCAGGGTTGCACGCGCCAGTCTGATATTCACTCTCTGTATTGTGAGAGGATGAATGAATAAAAAAAGGGCACCTAACGAGCGAGTAAAGTGATCTCAGCTTTCATTCTCTGATTGCTCGGCGTTGACTCGTCGATCGGCTCTACCGAAACTACCGACACGAGGAGACGAAAAGTCCCTGTGAATGAGTAAGTGGATTCGGTGAATGCAGGAACCTGCCACTAAAATGTTCCCACGCGAAATTCCTCCCACGAATAATGTGCACCGAGAGTCCAACGAGCGCGCACAGCATGGGCGTGCTGCAACTTCGAAGACTTTACGGAGGAAGTTAATGAAGCGTACAATGATGATCACAAAAAGACAAAATCAACGTCGCGATCACAGTTCCTTCTTCTCGTGATATATTAATTTAATACTACTCCCCCCACCCTTTCCGATACTCGAATTTAATTATCTCAAAAACTCGAAAATTATATGCACACAGTTCAGTGTTTTTTTGTGTAGTATTTAAATAACTATAATAGTGGACAAAGTCAGATAAAATCTATCAAAGCCACAATGGCTAGCCTATTCTCCACTTACATATAACCATATTAGTCGTTGCCATCTTCCTATTGTCTTTTAAAGTGTGTCATGGAATTTTCATTTATTTGCTTTAGCTGACGAAAAAAGTTTCCTACAAGGAATTTTAAAATGTTTTATAAACATTTTTTATCTGAAAATAAGAATCTTATCTATCAGAGAAATAATTTGTGAATTGTTTTTATAAAATTAAAATCTTTTGCATTTTTTATTTTATACCTGCTGTTTTATTATTGAGAAAAAATTGCGAGCTTTTCCAATAAAAAAAAAAATATTGTGATAAAAATCTTGAATAAAAATTTTGTATCTAACTTTTTCAGTAAAAAACATTTATACTCTTTCTATAAAATGAAAATCTTTTGTAAAAAAACATTTTTCATTTACTTTTTTACAATTGAGAAAGATTGTCAGCTTTTCATAAGAGAAAAAATGCAGCTTTTAATAAAAATGTCTTATCTATCTTTTGCAGTTCAAAATTACGTTTTGTAATAAAATGACCCCTTTTGTTACATTTTTTTGCAAAAAAAGATTTTATATCTACTTTGTTACTATTGTTAAAAAATTGTCAGTTTGATAAAAAAAAATTTTAAAACGAGTTTAAATAAAATAAATCACGTACGAGAATTCGGCAGTGGTTTTTCTTTCGCGAGTTAATCTGCCAGAGTTAGGCACGTACTATAATAATTCGACTCGTGGCACAAGCGTCCTCGCTGTCGGGGGCGTTCGTTATGTGCTCTCTGTTTGAAAGGGTCACGTGCCCTCGTCATCGCGTGTTCACCGAGAGCCCCCCTACTCGAGAGCCAACCGATATCGTATTTGTACCACGCGCTCTCATTGCACACGTCTATTATTATTGTCCGCTGTTTGTGTGTTTTGCGCAGTCGTTCGAATCTCTCGTCGGTTTCACACACTTGTCCTTACCGAAGCCTCGGCTTCGGCAACGTATTATGCAGAAGAAAACAATGCATACTCGCAAATTCAAACGGCGCGTACTGATGTTTCGCCGGATTACGTGGGAAAGCAACGTATCGCGCTCTACACGTTTGACTTGTTTCGCTCTTGTCGATTTTAATTGATTCACATTAGCCCTTTTGTTTTAATTTTCATCTGCCATCTTACTCGCATCCAGCTCTTTTTTTCTACACGAACTTTCGAGAATATGTTGCAGAAAGAGAGAGAGAGAGAGAGAGAGAGAGAAATGTAATAGCCTATCGTTTCAAAACTTTTTTGTACGGTACCAAATGATGGCAATTCAGCACTTGCACGGACACGTGGCTAAATGAACCACATGCTACTGTATAATGCTCTTTGCAGAATTTGTACACGCTTCGTCGTGGCGGTTGCACCACGGTGGTCCAAGACACCCCTGTATACAAATAACATAATATACATGAATCTCATACGGCGCAAAACGTGGCGTTTATGTTAACGCGATATTAATGACGAGTGGATCCATTGACACGAACATTCCCAGTAACGAGGGAATCTCATTATCACGGAAAAATATAATAAAGAAGCCACGCAACCGAAAAATGGTTGTAGCAAAAAATAAAAAAAAATACAAATAATTCGGATAATGAAGTTTTTTTTGGTTGTCTTATTATTTTGCAACAAAAATTGTAAATTGTGTAAATTATGAGAAATATTTTTACGGTTACTTAAAAATAATGGAAATTGGCAAAAATTTGGGAAAAGTTGATTTGTGACTTTTTGGTATTCCGAAATAATTGTTTTTAAACAATTTTCCGATTGAACTGAACAATCTGAATGTTAAAAAATTATGTCTTTACAGAGATATTGAAAAAATATTGTACATATTACTTTTTAAATTGATTTGTACTTTTTCAAGGGAAAATAACTAAGCATCATTCCCGTTTGATTATTTTAATCTAAATAATTTATTTAAATCTTAAGTTTCTGGATTTAAAATTAATTTTATTGAAAACAAAATTTTTCGAAAAGTTATAAACCGTATTACTCATAAACTAATATAAAATTAGTTTATTTTTTCATTATCTTTCGGTATATTGTTAACAATTTTTTTATTTCAATTCTTATCTAAATGTTATCGACCAAATCTAAAATTCATTCTAGACAAATGAATTTTAAACAAAATGAAGACAAAAAATGACAGAAAATGTTTTAAATTTCTTTTCTTTTTTTACATCTATGAGAATTTTGTTGACCGTAAAATATATGATGCGAAAGAAAATGATAGTACGAAACTGTCGTAAAACTGCGTCGATGACGTGTACGATTATAGCACGCTATTATGATATACACAAATATGCTCAGTTCTCAAATCATGAATGTCGTCGTATACACAAATTTACACGAAAAGCGTTATTCCCTGGGCTACACACAACGACAAACGTGCGACTTACTAAAATAAGAGTATAATAAGATATCAGATAAAATGAGATTTGAAAGTCCGTGGCATTTCCATAGGAATGACCACTCGCCAAAGACATTAAACGCGCCGGCAGAGCCGGTAGAGGCTCAATAGTGCAAATGGCTCGTAAATCAAAATGTTTAGAGGCCTGGAACATCCAGCAGGCAGCGCGTTGTCACAGGTGCGAAAGCATTGCGAGAATAGATTATATGCTTGTTTTTCCACTCTTCGCTCAGTCTTTTGTCTCTTTTGTTACGAGAACTTATTACAATAATCATTTAGTTTTGGACATTAACCAGTCACTTTCAATCAGCCTGAAAAAGAAATAAGTTTCGCCACTGAATTTTATTTTTTATTCGCAGTGAAAGTAAAAGACCTGATAATTTAATTACCCCCAAAAAAATAAAAAATTCTAAGAACAAAAATTGGCAAAAAATAATTTGCATATTGTAATTTCATTTAAATTCATTTTTTTACTTAGAAATATCTGTGTGAATTGAATATATTTTTATGCTGTAATATTTACTGTGCTTTATGATTAGAATTGATTTCTGTTTTAGTATTGTCATCGTGTTTTGACTATCTGCTGTCAACGTTCGGTATGAGTATAAACGTCAAACCTGCCTTGTCAGGACTGACAGTTATTTGCGTAATAGAAAAAGATTGACGTGTGAACTTTTCATGGCAACGTTAGGTTCTTGATTATATTATTGATTAATACAAATATTCGTATAATATCTCACTTTAGAATTATTCATTCCATTCAGTTCACATAAGGTTTTTTTTTTCTTCAATAAATGTGTATTATTATTTTTATAAGAAGGATTAATTTTTTTTTATTTCGAACACAAAAGTGAAAGAGAAATAAATTTAGTATGAGAAATAAATAAATTTTGTAACAAAGCGAATTTTAACACTCAAGAGACGTGAAATATCAGATCGTACAGAAATTGGAAGTAGTCTCTCGTTCCTTATTAAAATAGCGGAGTAAATTCTGGCCGCAAATCTAGATGCAGTGGCAAACAACGGATGTTCTTTCGAGGAAAGAACCAATTTAGACATACCGAATTCGCAAACATACCGTACCAAAAAGCAAAAAAATATTCTATCTTTGCGATCACAGTTTCTACAAATTGGTCAAATAAATTCAGTTCGAATTCGCTGGTATTTACTAAAGTATTTTGTTATTTTGCATGAGACAGGATGTGCGTCGTCAAAAATGTGATTCGTATCGCGTATTTTATATTTTATATGTTATTAAAATTCTTTAAATTGAGATGTAATTCCATAATTAACAGTGAAAGTGTTTTCGTGAGAACACACTTGAGATGATACGTTTTATATAATTCTTGTTTTTTTTTTTTATTGTTTAATGTTTATTAGTGACAAGATATTTTAGAAATCAAAATTTAGCATAGCTTCAATAAAATTTATGAGATACAAGATGCATTAAATAGTATCTATTTTTACTATTATCAGTTATGAATTTCATTATTAGATGGATCACCTTAAATCTTAATATTATAATATTATTAATTACTGTTGTATCACTTTAAATAAATGTCATAAATGTATATTGAAAATTTAAAAATAATGCAACATTATTACAAGTTTTTATTTAATATATATGTAAATAAAATTAATGAATGTATAATTACAAATAATAAAGTTTTAACGTATGATTTTATTTTATTGTTTACAAATCAATTTTTATTAATCTGTCATTTTTTAATGCTTTATCATTTGAGTAAATCATTTACTGTCGATAAAGTAGAAAACTAAAACATTTACCTTCACAAGGTTAAGATATCTGAAAACATGGTAAATTATCTAAACAGTAAAAGTACTGCGAAAATTGAATCATGATAAAACAGCAAACAACTTACTATTATTTGGTAAAACCATGAAGACTCTAATTTAATCTTCATAAGTAAAACTTCACAGAATTGAATTCCATTTCCGAATATAATAATGTATATGATTAATTTTTAAAGACAGAAGGGTCTAACTTTTAAAATTATAAAATATAAAATATTATCATTTTTATATTTAACCGAATATTTTCCTGGCATTTTAAAATTGGTTGAAGATCTCGAAATTTTTATTTAAAAGCTTAGAAGCCCTTTGTGGAACGTTGATTTAACAATTTCACGTTTTTTATCTTTTCAATTTACAAATTATAAATAAAACAAGTTATAAATTTATTTTCAAAATAATGTTTATTTTATAAATAATTCAATTTTCTATTCATAAATAATTTGCAAATTAGTCTGGGTGATTTATAAACATTGAATAGGAATTTTTATTCACTTTTTATGTTTTATATAAAAAATAATGAAAAATTGTTAAATTTATTATAAATTTGTATAAATGTATTAAAAAATTTTTTTTTTTTTTTTTTTTTTAAAGATTATATTAAACATGAACAAATTAAACATCTTATTGACAGTTTCTATAGTTAAATTTGAATTGTTATATGGATACAACACAGTTTTTGTAGCCAACTTCAATTCATGTCGTCATAACAAATTTATGTCAAGAAAAAAAATTGATTATAACAGTATAATTAATATGTTTAGAAGTAAGAAAAGCTCAAGAAATTTCGAAACTTATCAAATATGCATTGCTATTCTTGAAGGAAAACATCTCGCACAAAATGAAAATCCTCTTGTAGTAGTTAAAGTTGGTAATCAAAAAAAGAAAACAGCGGTTGTAGAGCGAACCGATAAT
>JABFPM010002307.1:0-17067 GCA_022817325.1 Idris sp. 1 HC-2018 | reverse complement strand
AATTATATCCACACGAACTGATGAGGATGCTGACATAGACTTATTGTTATTCGTTGCATTGCAGGTCAGCTTTGATTGCACGTCGGCCCGCACCAATTTTTTTATCTCGATGGTACTGCGTATTACTCCTTCGCGCACTTTCACGGTTTTATTGGTGAAAAATTTGTTATTATAGTACCAGGTTACCTTCGGCATTGGCTTACCTGCAAAAAACGAAATGATCAATTCTGTTTCATATTTCTACGATACTTTTCTTACTAGTATGTACATATATTTTATCTTTTTCTTGCAAATATATAAATTCATTCTATAATCGACCTTTCAACAAATATAAATGACCTATTACAGAATACATTTTAAATCATCTTAGATTAACCATTTTCAGTGATGTTGAAAAATTTAAAAGATAAAAAAGAAATATTTTAATTTTCTGTTTAGCATATGTTTTAAATTTATTTCTCGAAATTCTAATAACAGTGTGTGATAATGTTATTAGATAAAAATTATACATTTAAATTTTAATTAATATTTGAAATATACATTCTTTATTGGAACTGACGTGATCTACACTGAAAAAACTGCTTGAATCATGTATATTTTATTTAATTGAAGTCGAAAATATACTTGCATAGTTTTGAATATATCATGTACTCGAACCAAGTATTTTTGACTAATTTCAAGTGAAATTTAGTTTACACAAGTGAAAAACTTTATAAAATATTTGCTTAAGTATATTTTGGCAAGTATATTATACTTTATGAATATTTTTTTCAGTGTAATGTTTTAATTTTAAATCCATAAACGTAGAAACTTTTCAACAACTCGTCTAGAACTTATCCAGAACTGTATTTAGTTAGTTTAATTGGGTTTCGTTAGATTATCGAACTGGTAACCTAATTTTGAAAATAAAATGCAGGTTCGATTATTCTAAAGTAATTCTATTTTGAAAATAAGTTGCATGTTCCACTTCAACAAAGTAATTTGTTTTGATAATAATATATTATTTGATAATGTCAGATTTATTTTTATAAAGCATAGTCTGTACATTTTTGCACATAATTTCATTGCTTATTTTTAACAACAATTTTTTATTATAAATACTTTCTTTTAATCAACTTTTTTTATCAATATTTTATTTTTAAGTGACCTACATGATTTTTTTATTTTATATATTTTTTACGCTTTATCTTATTTTTTAAAGTGTCTTAATAGTTTATAACTAATTTTCAATTTGATTTTACAAAAATATAATATTTTATACAAAAATTCAACTTTATTTGTTTCACAGAAAATTAATTAAATTTTTGTTTGTTACACAAGATTTTAAATAGTTGTATTTTTGGTGGTTCAATTTTATACTCTTGTTTATGCCCATCGAATACGTCTTTTTTTTTTAATGTTATATTTTTTTGAAATTTTTGTTATATTGCTCCATTAAAAGATTCCTCTTTCATAAAACCCAGATATTCATTCCTCGGAGTTTGATTAATTTTTTATATGTGATAGTACTATCAAAATAAGCAAGAACATTTTTAAGAAAATTATCTCGCTATCAGATTTTTTTAAGTTTTTAAGATTTAAAAATGTATATATGATTCTATTAATTATTCATTTATGGATCTATGAATGCAATATATCTGAGGCTACAAGGCTATTTAACTGCAGAGAAAGAATTTTCGAGATATTGAGGTTTAAAGTTTAAAAATATTTTTTAGATAATTTACTTTTATTTTATATTGTGCTGAAAGGATAATGTTTGATTGATAAATGTTGACTGAAAAAACATTTAAAATGTATATGTCGCATTTGATGAATTCAAAATAGTTTTCACCATTATAAAATAGTTCTTATTACACATAAATTTTTTAAAATTTAATTATCAATATATTTAAAGGGACACTACGGTGAAAAAATAAGTTTGCGATAGCACTATTTGAATGACTTGAAATGTTTCATGTGTATTAAGCTCACTGAAACGATTAAAATGATATTTGAGAACTCATTGTGAGGGAGAGGGTTCTTCCCTTCAGGAGGGCAATCTCCTACCCAATAAAAATTAAAATTTTTAAAAAAGTCAACGCTTGTTTGTTTATTGTAATGTTTTTGTATATACTGTCAGAGCTTCAATTCGTTATCTTGAAGATTGTCCGAGGTCAATTTTATTTAAAAACTAAACATTATTTAACATATTTTAAAATTTTTTGAAAATATATTAAAAAATGTTTGAAATGCTACTTAGCATCATCAAACACACTTAGATCGTATTTCAAAAACATATATGTACAATACAAATTATTTAGAAATCTTTATTTGTTAATTTATTTTCTTGCTATTTTTACCAGTGTCTGGCTAAATTTGTAATATATCATTTTATTCGCCTACACGCTAATATACTCATGCAAAATTTCAAGTCATTCCGATAATTCTATCGCACACTTATTTTTTTACGGTAGTGTCCCTTTAATTAGAAAATGTCAACTTCATTTGTAATAAAATTATTTATTGATAAAATGGCATTGACATTTTTGTGTCAATTAATGACATAAACGAATAAGGGATCGCTTTTTTGATATTTATATTTATGGTAACAAGCATTTACTTACAACATTATTTTTTTGGATACTTGAAATAAATAAACATGTTGCATTTCATGCACGACAATTTTGCGAATTACAATAAACGTAAATATATGTAAGCAGTTTTTTCTCAATATGTCAAACATTGATTTTATTTGGTTTTGCCAAAATACCACTGAATTAGTACAATTTTTGGGTTTTTGCGACATGAAAATACATAAAAAACAGTTATTATAGAAAGTCTCATTTTTGGCAAATTTTCAAAGTAAATAGGTTATGCCTAGTAATCACATATTTTTTTTACACTGACCGCCATATATGGCACATATGTAGAGCATAAATGGAAACATTTATGAAACATATATGGTACACGTTATCGACATACAAAAATGTTATTTGCTTGTATTTAATATTTTTTAAGACAATTTTTTACGTGGCTTTATTACTTTCAGAAAGTTTTTCATAATTAAAATAATGTTGAGAAAATGACGAGTACAATCCATTTCTCTAATGAGATCGTTACTAATGGTGTTAATAGTGAGTGTTTTGGAAAATTCTTCGTAAGATATATCTTTGAGTTTTCATGTATAACAATAAACTTTGTTGATCTTAGTACTAATCTTATTATATAAATGACTTTTGTATATTCGACTGATCTCAAAGCTCTGTAGTCCTTTCGAGATTCTGGTTCATCTCTTCACGTTAACTCAATCATCACTGGTGAACATTTCCGACAGACTCTCGACGTTCTCGAGAGTTAGAGCACCTATAGCACATATTGTTTCCAATGTTACGCAAGTTGGTTCGGGATTTTCGAAGCATTTGAACTTATGCTCTCTTTATTGTCTTTGGTCTCAAGGTCTTAGTGTATATTCTTGCATTAAAAATTTGTTAACAGTCTTGTAGTAAAATGTTTCTACAGTGATTTTTCATCTTTTATAGGCTTATCTTTCCATGGATATATTGTTTCACATATGTCACCTAGTTTTCAGCAAGAGGATTTTTTTTTCACATAAACATTTTTTTAAAAAAAAAAAACTTTCACTTTTTTATATTGATTTCGTAACTGTGTTGAAATTCATTATGTAAAACTTATTCTTTCTACAGTTTTATATCTTTCAACTTTGAAGTATAGCGGCAAACAACTTATAACTTGAAAGTTTACTTTGAGTACTTGACACTTTACTCTGTATACTTTAACATACTGCAATTATTATTATATTTTTCTGAATCCCATGATTGAATCTTCAAAAATTCAAAAATTTGCTAGTCATAAATAATATCTAAATGCAATAAAAATGATGTAAATCATAGTACATTAATAAAATTAACGTATATTTAGTTTCACTTAAAAAAAGAGATGAAAATTTCAATCATTATATTATTATTTGAATCAAAATAAAATATAGTTTCATTAAGTACGATATGTTGATAAAATATTTTTATAATTAAAAAGAATTAAAACGTTTCATTTTTCAATCACCATCGTTATCTAGCTTTCTTTATCGTCAGACCTTCATCTCGTTTCAAACCATCTGGGAACAATTCAGTATTTCTATCTGGGCGCCAATCCTTTCTGTAATTGAGCAACTATCATGTGGAATTTAACTCAATAATCAGTCGATTACTAGTTGCATTATTACAATGTTATTTAAATTAAACAAAGTATGAGATGTATTGAAATTAAAAATTAAATATTTTGTTTAACAAAAGTATATATACTCAATAAATTAGTTTTGCACTTTCTTCATAATATCTTTTATGAATGTAATAAGGAAAGTTGAACTTGATACTTACCGCCATAAACATCGCAAAACAAACGTAATGTGTCGCCTTCCATGTAAAATCCGACTTTAGAACTTTGTACTTTGCCAGTCTCGTTCAGAATTAATACTTCTTTGGGCGGAACTACAACATAAAAATTGAAATGAAAATTAAGATTTATTGCGATTGATGTCCATTAACAATGATTTTATTACGTTATTGTAAGTTTGCGAGCGTATACGTGAGATGATAACACAAAATTGGTAATACCAAAACCATGCTTTGGATATCGTGATGATATTAAATCGAAATCTAAAATCGATTTCTAGCTCAAAGTTAAGTATGACTTGGAGAGATTTCTTTGTTCTTAATAATAATTCTTAGAAACAAAAATTATATTTGCAAAACATTTAATAAAAAATGTTTTTATAAAGTAAAAAATTGTATAAAGTAAGCTGTTTGGATATATTATTCAAGGAGTTAGAAATAAAATTATTATCTATTAATCTTGCTTAATTTTAATGTATAAATCAAGAAATATTTCCAGATAAGTTTATTACGATTTTATTTTATTATTAAAAATTTTTTTATAAGTGGTTTTTCAAATTAATAAGAAAAAATTACTCTTCTCTTTATAAGAAAGTAAAATATATTCAAAAAATTGAATTTGTGTACTTTATTTCTTAAAAAAATAAATTTAATAGTCTAATTATATTTAGTTTTATATAATTTCGAATTTGCAATAAGTTATATTTAAGTTTTAAACTATTCATTTCGATTATAAATTTAATAACAATGTTGAATTTATATTGATTTGTATATGCAAACAGTTTACTGTTATTCAAAACAATGATTGCTTTTAAGACAATATTTATGTGAATGAAAGGAAGTAATTAAATAAATTAATTTATCATAATTTGAATTGAATCTAAAAGAAGATGAAGTAAAGAAACAAGTCTTTCGGATGCTAATCTGCAAGCATTAATTCTTATCAAGTACGTTAATTATGTATGCAAAATAAGCTCAACCTCACACAACATTGTCTTACGTAAAAACAATTATTTTCTAAATTAGTTGATAAATTTTCTGATTTTTAAGCTAGACATTTTTCGAAATAAGTTTACTAACTTTTTTTATACAAATTAATTATGAAAACTATTATTATAAGTAAAAATAAAATTCATTTTTTATAATTAATGTAACTTTTTTAAGATTTAAGAAAACTTTCTTCTTTTGGCTTTCAACAAATTACATTAAATGAACTAAAATTAAAAAGAGAAACCATCATAAAAGTAAATTATTAAATATAAAGTCTGTTGTAAATGTCACTGTTTGAATTACGCAACAGTAATTCTTATGAATATTTATACATTTATTACAAATATATGTACATATGTATTGTTCTTGAAACAAGTGTTTGAAAACTTTGCGAGTATTGTAGAAGTTAATATTTGCCTACAATTAAACAAAATTTCAGGATCTATACATAAAATAAATGTTTTTTCAATATCTTCTATATTTTTTTAAACAAATTCTTCACAAGAGTTAATAAATAGCTGGATTACAATGATTACAATTCATTGGCAACATTTTTCAAGTATAATGTAGAGTTTTGTTTATAATATTTCATTACAACATTTTTTAAATTAACATTTTCTGAGCAACATTTTTTCGTGGACGGTTCTTGACCAGCATTTACTTTTCCAATTTCAATGTCTACCATTGCTTTTTCGTCTTGCAATTAATCAAGAAATTTAAAAAAAGATGCATGAGATTGGGAAAGTAAATTTTTAAGTCGATTGTGCCACCCTTCACAATTGTTATTTGCAATGATGCTTTTATAAACGCCAGCAATCAACTGATACAAATACATTCGATAAAAATGAAAACACTATTCTGATCTATTGATAAAAAAGTATAAACAATAATTGATTTCTTTTGAATACAAGATTATTTAATTTTAAAATTTTAACTCTTATATAAAATATCTTGATAAATCATTTATTTTGCCACGTATATTTTATCAATATTTATTTTGTTCAACATTTATTTTGTCACATTTATTTTTGAAATTTTTTTTGTCCGCTTACCAAAATTTCAATTTAATTTTACGACTGTATTTTTTTCGTAATAATGCATTCAATTAATTCTTTTATTTTCATCAATCAAAGAATTATCAATGCAAAAATACATATTTTAAATACTGAATTTTTAAATTTACTTTTATAGTTCTATCATCAATTAAATCTGAATAAACATAATTTATTATTAATTAATAATATTTTTAATAATAAATAAACTTTTTATTTAAACTCAAATTGTTTTCCAGTTAATTTCACATTTTACTTAAATACATCGACCAACTGTACACAAGAGTTAATCAATTAATGAACTACAGTGTGCAGGCCATTATTTTTGCAAGACGGGTTTATTCGTTCAACAGTCTGTTGTAAAATTAATTTTCCAAATCGTCCTATTTATATCAGTTAATAATTAAAGTCGATTCAGATAAGACGCATTTGATTTACAGTCGAAAATGAACTTTGCTCATTTCTAATTTGTCTTTTTAATTTACAACGGTCAAAGCCAACTCTTAATCTACAGTGAGCATTTTCTGCGAAAGAAAAGTATAGATCACCACTGGATCTAGGCAAGATCTACCGTAGACGGGTAATGGGCATATAATGGATACAAATGTTCCGTATGAGGTAGAACTCAACTTATATATGAACGCAGTTTCAACTCTCTTGCTCCTAGTAGTTTCTTAATGAAACCACCGCTTTCTCACCGAAGCCTCGGGTACTTTATCAACATTTGCACGACCCGCGAAATCAGTTTTTTTATTCGAACGGTGTGGTTCGTAAGTTTCCGCGGGTAACAAAATTTGCTTTAATGCGCAAAAATGGACTCTTTATTGCTCGTTCTTCTAATTAATACATTATCTGAAACAACATTGATTTACACAGTGTTCGCATTTTATATTCTTGTTTTTCAAATCTCTAGTAATCCGGCTTATATTTTCAAACGAACTTGAAAGCTGGTTGAGTAAAAACAAACCGGTGAAAAATTAAATCATGTTTCTTTTGTAATGCATTTTTATTGCGATGTGTGGCATAAACGAAATAAACACTTTGTCAAGATCGTAATTTCAAATTGACGTTCTATGCTGACTTTGTTATAACTTTTATTGTAATTTGTTATAAAAAAAGCACAGTCATTCCCTTGTAAAAGGAATTGTGTTTTTGTTTGCAAAGTGTCATTAAACTCAACAAGATATTGCACGAAATATAATATCCTAAACTAGCGTGAAAAATTGCATGTCAGTTGAGAATTGTTAGCGCGTAAAATTGTCATGTAAAAGTGAGTCGCGGTGTAATTCTGCATTCGAAACTTTTTTGTTTTTAAAAGGGCTTTGATGCTGCGTACCCACAGGATTTATTTATTATACAATGCAAAGACACATAATCTCGTTTAAAAGTTTTACGATATCTGTCTCGCGCACTTTTTGTTTTCGCATTGATTGAACAGATTAATTTCATTGATGAAAGACAGAGCTATTGCATGGCGCAAGTTGAGCAAAAGTTGCTCAAAGACTTTACTGCTCGGGAAAAATGAATGAGTTGCCAACTACGAGTATGAAGTTACACGGCCGAGCGGCTGTAGTAAATCGATTTAAGCTCTTCCGTGACAAAGTACTTCGTCGCTTCGCTTCATTTGCCTCAGCGGCTGGATGCAAATTTGCCCCAAGACGACTTCTTAGGCCTGAATTATTGATTATCCGTCTTCTTATTCTTGTTCCGTGTCACGAATTATTGTTACCCGTCGTGAATTGTGTATTATTGAAACCGATGATTAATAAACCGCAGTGACATATTTTTCAAACTTGACTTTGAATAATGGTTTTATTCGTGCTAGAAAAAATTTACATTTCCACTAAGATTACAATTTTTTATCTGATAATTTATAAATTATTTTAAATTATTTTCGATAGTTTTTTTCATAAGATTTATGCTCTATTTGGGACTTTCGAATAAAACACAAAGAAAAGTTTTGTTGATCCTGAAAAACGTTTTGTTCATTTGATAAAATTTTAGTGAATCAACAAAGTTTTTATAGTTAGATTTCATAAATGTAATACAGAAAATCTAAAATAAATTTAAGAGTACAACCAATCTGAATTGTCAATACATATTACCTCAAATCATGTTTCATAGGTAACAAAAATAAGTTCTTCATAATTAATTCCTGATATCTTGTGACAAAGGTATACTCTTATTGATCAATTCTATAAAAAACAACCATTATAAATTCTATGTTGTAAATATAAATTATGTCAACCACGATACATATTTGCATAACCAGATTCTTAAATATGTATTTTTAGTTACAAAAATCAGATACCTTAATATTTGAGTTACAATAAAAAAAAAAGTCTTAAATAACTTTATATTCAAAAAAAAAAAAAAAATGAAGAACAAATATGATGCTGAGTAAAAATTATATTTGGTTAACTAATTTATTAACCAATTAATATCGAAGATTGCATTTGTTTTAGTATTTTTTCAAAATGTATTTTCAGTAATAAAATAAACGAATAAAAAGATAGTAGTAATTTATTGTCATTGATTAAGGTGTGTTTTTTCAAAATCCGATACGAAAACTTTATTTTTGTCCAAAGCAAATTCAACAGTTTGAATTTTGTTATTTTTCAAATTCAATTTTCACAAATAATAAAAATGATAATTATTATTCAACTAGAGGTGCACATGAAACTTAAACTTCAAAATTATATTATGAGGATCGATCAGAGTTGCTTATTTTAAAATGGTGATAAAGTGCCAAAATCGGTTTTTTTAATGTTATTATAAATTGCTATAATTCCATTCATTATGTGCTTATTCATTATTAAAAATAAAAATAATAACATTTACATTGTTGTTAACAACAGACATTAGGTTAGACAAATTCGCGGACTCAATATGGCGATCGAAAAGATTAACGTTTTAGACTAGTCCTCATAACTTAATTTTGAATTTTTAGTTTCATGTAACACATCTAAATGAATAATAAATATAGTTATTCATATAAAGAAGATTCGGGTAGGATTCTACAAATATGTATTTAGGCTTTCATGTAACACTCTAGCATCTGAAATCAGGCAGTAAACTGTCCATGTACCGCTCTTTTATAATATCTTACAGCACGTGATTAGATAGACTAAAAAATACTTGTAATGCCACATCACAGATTTCCGAAAATCTGTTTCCATACATTACAACCTATATGCTTATCAGAAGGCTATCACTAAATCAGAACTGGTTTGGAAGTCTTAGTAACCTTTTTGAAAGTATGGGTTACAGTGAGCTTTGGAATAGTGTTACTTCAGAAGTTCACCGAGAAAGAGAATCCGATATCCTACTAAATTATAAATTAAATTTGTACAAATTATACAGCGATTGTCTTGTAAACTCGGAAATAGTATAAATATTACTTTTTATGATAGTAGTGCCTACATTCCAAAGTTATTTATTGTTTGATATGCCGAAAAATCGGATATCATTATTCGCAAAAATTGGATTAGCAAATTATTATAATTTTAAGCTAAATACTATTGTTAACCAAGTCGATTTCTCGACTAATCACTGTTCCGTCTGCTCTACACTACTAAAGAAAATCTTTTCCATGTTTTATCTGGATGTTCGTTTTACTCGAAATACATGAAACTGTGTTTGGAAAAACAACGTTAGCAATGAGATAAAAACTTCTAATAAAAACAAGTTAAAAGTAAATTTTATTAGCTTTCTAAATCTTTTGAGAAATCGTCCGACCTACAATTAGAAAAAAATTTACAGCGTTTTATCCGCCGCGCTGTATGTTGCTTTGCGCGCGGGCGACCCTGCGACCATCTTAGGTATGATTGAATAAAAGTCTTGAGTGTTCAAACTTCATTTAATGGTAATAAATATCTTGTAAATTAAGTTAACATTTTTAAACGTATATGTACATATTTACACACATGCATAAATATACGTATAAGCAATATAAATATAACTAAAGGAATAAAATTGAACATGAACAATATAAATTTGTAGTAATATATATTTATACAGAAACAGTTGCTGTTTCGTAATCTTCTGCTGCGGAAAATTCTCTACAAATAATCGTTTTTTCATCAAGTGGAATAAAAGAATTGAATTTTCGAGTATCGGCAATTTGTAAAGCATTTACCAATCTTTCGGCGAGCTTCTAGTTCTTCTTTTTGTTGTGTTTCTCTGCTGCGAAATGCAAATGATATATTTTGGAACGATTTTTTGGAAAAATCAAAGAGTTCCCGAGGTGTTGTAATTTTTTACAAATTTTTCATACTAGCCCTGTGAGCTTTTTAAAAAGTGATATGTATTACACATTTGGTCTGACATAATTTATTTCTATTCTACTGATACTGCTATTAAGTCATTTCTCGAATGCAGTTTGTATGTAAAATTAAAAGTAACTTATTCTACTTCTAGTTTAAGGTTTCCCATGCATTTCTTTATCATAATGTCATAAATTTCTTTTAATGTACATTGATTGTATGCATTATAATTTCGTCCAACTTACAACTAGTCTATTTATTAAAATTTAATTTAATTATGTGAAAAGTTTTGATAGTATCATTTAATTAAGAGTTTATAATATGACTATTAACATTGTTTATAATTTTCATAATAATTATTTTAAAGTAGGTTGTAATTATAACTTCATATATAGTTTTATATATAATTACAACGCACAATCGATAATAATTATTAAATTAACTTTCTTATTGTAAAATAAATTTACTTTAGTTCTGCCAATTATTGCGTTCTAAATTGAATGTTAATGTTGATACAAACTTGTAAATAACAATTCAGATGAGCTCATTCATTTATTAATTTATACAAGAAATGAATTCTTCTCTAAGATTTATCGATCCTCCAATATACACTCGTTTATTTCATTACTTGAATTCAGCTTATTGATGATTTCTAATAATTTTACAATGAGTTATTTTTTTATTTATAATTGACATTTAATTGGATGTATTCTTAATACTTTTAAATCATTACTTTTCCAAAAATGTGTACATTTACATTTATATATTGTGTAATCATAATAACATTTTGTATCATCATAAAAAATAATGGTCCTCTAGAAATTTCAAGGATGACACCTTCAAATATGCTATTTTTAGCAATTTTACATACAATTACATTGCAGCAATACAAGAGATCGAACATTTGAAGCACATTTTTTAAAACAATTTCTCTTTGTTTCTTGTTCTTTCAAATACACGAACAAAATTTGACTTAAGGAAAATTTAAAGGGTGACACTCTTAAAAATGCGATTAAATAAAAATAAAAACAATTGTTTTCACGGTGGAAATGAATTATCTATAGAATTGCTCATATATACATTTTTTAATTTCTTTTCGAGGTTAGTAGAATACAAAGCAATTTTAAATTTTGTTTGATCTAATTTATAGTGTACATGTTAATATATGCAATCAAACATGAAATTTCCTTTTTTTCATTTTATTTCATATGTTGTTCTATAACATTTTCTGATATTAAACTTTTATGCAATCAAATAAACTGGAAAAAATTCTCTCGTTTTTTCTTCATTTTTATACAACTTTTTAATTTTTTACCTCTTGCTACACCTTTTTAACTTACTTTTTTTCATACATTCGAAAAAATCAAGATTTGTAAAAAATATAAATTTATAAAATATTGTTATAAAGCTAATATGTTAATTATGAACATTTTAATAAAATGAAAATATTAAGGAACTAGATTTAAAAACATGTCCAATAAGAATGTCATTTTTCATGTTTCACAATAACTAAAAATCACTTATAAAAATATTTCAAAATTCAATTTAACGAAACAATATCAAGAATATATTTTGTGAACTAAAGATTCGAGTTTATCATGCGTTTAAAAAAATGACAATTTTTGAGCAGCGACGTTTATGGATTCACCTTATTTCTTTAGCCGTTTAGAAAAGAAAGTTTAAAGTAGACGGCTGCAAAAACCTTACAGATGTTTGAGGTGGTTATCGACGCAATTCGCAATCGAAAGGGAAATACGAACACTCAAGGGAGCTCGCTGGAAACGTGCTCTCTGTGGATTGAGTATAGAAATTCTGAATAGCCTTCAGGCTCCACGTCTTGACCACCGCTCGACTTTTGATGGACATGAATTAGTCGTAACTTAAAGTATAATCTGTGAGTCTCACGGCGAAAGACGAGAACTTTGCTACTTTATCATATAAAAAAGTATCACAATATTAAATTAATTTCTAAATTGTACTGCAGTTGCATTTTGCCATGATTACAAATATGAACTGGTCAATCATTGCAATGTAAATTTGTTGACCACGAACTCTGAATTAGCTAACCTCAACGCGATTTTCTAGTTTAATGGATGAAGGGTTCGTTACATAAATAATCACATCATTAAGATAATAATCACGTGAAACTAAATCATGCTTGTTTTGCAATGTAATTATTTCAAGTTACTCAAAATAAACCTCATAGTGAAGCTCAATTATTCTATTTTTAGTAAATACCCGAACAAAAATGTTTTTATTTTATACAGAGCTTTTAATTTCAATCCACGAATAAATTTTTCTCGGATGTTTCCTGCTATATTACAACTGTCTTCCATTTCTCGTTTTTCTCTAATTTTTTTTTATTTTTTGTGTAGATTTGATGCAAAACCTTGGGTTGAAATAATTCTCGGATTCGGAACAAGACTAGTGAAAGATAAAAGTCTGAGTTTAACGGAAAAAACAATTTCTGACACCAGGTTTTTCAATTGATAAAAGTCTATAATATCAAGAAACGACAATTTTTTGTCTTATTTTTTATTTAAATTATTGACTATTGGTTGGATTACAGCATTCGTCATGTGCTTTAGAAACAAGATGCTGACGAAATAGAATGTCCGATCGATTTTACAGCTTCATTATGATCTGATAACGAGCGACGTATACGTCACGGACATTTTGGCTTTTCCACAAGAAGACACCGTTTACTGAACGCAGCAAAAGCTGCTTTTCCCTTCAACAACTCATTCGTCGATCTTCCGGCGATAACTGCCGTGATGTCAAATTTTGCAAAAACCACAAGTTAAAATGATGCGTTTTCCTTTTACATTTCATTCTTCGAAAGCACGTACTCAAACATATTTTTCCATTCACGAAAAATTGCATTGTTAGATTTGTCTTATATATCCACTCATAACCTGAGTTTATGGCACCAAAATGTCGCGTTGTAAAGAATTGTCGTAAAGAAATGTTGCAACTGACTAGATTATAGAATTTATAAAACAAACTGTTGTTCTAAAATGCATAGTTTCATTTGATTTGCATCAAAAGTAGAGAAGTTTGAATTTTGTCAATATTGTTTTATTCAGTTTTTATTTAATAAGTGCGTATGCTTATATTTTTATACAACAAATGCAAGTAACAATTTCATTAAATGTATTCAAAATTTGTTTATCTACTTTTATTAGTTTAAATTTATGGAGAAATATGTATTAAAGTAAAATATGTAATATATCATTTAAATAGATAATCTATTAATTAAACAGTCATTATTATCACATTTATTGTTAATATTCATTTAATCGGAATATAAATTAATTTTGATGCTTTGAACCTCCTTCAATAAAATTGGAAATTAATTGCAATCATCAAAGTACATATCACAAAATGAAAAATAATTAATACATTTTTGATCAGTAATTTACTTCATAAGTTCTTGACAACAGAAATAATAATACCATTTTCATTTGTCTATATTATAATTATAATTTTAATAATAATAGTATTATTCACAATGAATGTATCGTTTACTTGTAATTACTTCGTGCTTTGATATGATTATGAGTTCACAAAATACTACAATTTTTACGATTTTTTTCACAGATGTAACTGACTTACATGTTTTGCTTTTATTAAACATTTATAAGTTCTTCTTTCTTGCTGAGCTAATATGTCTTTTATTGTATTTTACTTTTGCTGTTTTATTCAGGTTTTTTGCAGTTGGTATTATACTCCTTTTCATCAGAACAATATTTGAAAAAGACAAAGTAGGACAGCATTTATTTCCATACTTTCTTCTTTATTCATTTTCTACGCTATACCTCTTCTCTATTTTTATCTTCATAATTACTTTCATCTTTTATTCGTATCCTAACAAATAAATTTATTGATCTAATTCGTTGTCGTATTTCTATTAACACTACAATTCTCTTGTGATGCTCTTGTCTCCTTATATTTTTCAATTTGCTGTTTATTTATTTCTCGACCTCTTGTGTACACACAGAAGTTGTTTCTCATTCTTCTCACAGTGAATAAGTTTCGATAATCAATTAAAAGAAGTTAAAACAATTGTTTTATAATCACAGCAATCAGTAATTTGTTATTATATTCAAAGGTTTATAACTGAAAATTTACAATATTAAAAAATACATTAATTTATTATTCTGTTTATCGATCTTGTTTTTCTAGTTCAAAATTTTGATTATCTAATCAATCAAGTTACATTATCAAACTTGAAACTTTTCTTCTCATAAATTCGAAAGAATACTCAATTTTTTTAATTCCTTCTTTTTTAAACTTGCTCATTTGATTATTTATTGATAACTAGTCAATTGATGTCAAATTGTGCAAGTTCCCTAGGTACGAGATACGTTTTATTAAACGAGAAAATATTCGGTACCCTAGGCATTTTGTTATTTATACCTATAATTCTGAGAAATGTATGAACTTGTGAGCAAAACAGGCTCTCGAAGCTTTGCTTTTGACTCTCGTTTTTCGTACTCGTTTGCACACGGATGGTTTTACGTTATATTCTTTCAGCGCCGTATTTTCTACACTCTTTAAATCTGGCTCGTGAACTTCGTACATTTATAGTGGAATTTGCGCTACTTCTACTTTCTACGTTTCAACTTATCCGAATCAGTTTTCGTACTTTCAATGAGGTTTGATAAATCACAACTTAAGATTTCGTAGATTTCGAGTCGTTTTAACTCGCTTTACTCTAACACCTATTCGTATCAGTCTAACTTTCGGTAATTAAAGAGATAAAGTGGTTCAATTGACTAATAAACAATCGAATTTTTCAGCTTTTAATTAATGCAGTTTTGTTATCGGTGTATAAATTTGAATAATGAAAGACTTAAAATGAATGCAAAGTATCGAATATTTAATTAATTTTATTTTTCACAACCACTTATACTATTATTTTTAGTTATTGAAGATATTTATCCTATTTTTTACGAAAATAAATTTTACATATTTTTGATAAAAGTCTTTGTTTATTTTGCATGAATTTAATTGAATAATGCACTTACTACGGTTATTTTTGTACGTTTATTTTAAAAACAATTAAATTGTGTTGTACTGAAATCGTTTCTTTTATGAACAGTCTCATTAAAAAATATGTTTGAATTTTTTACTTTGTTTTTATTACATTGTATTATGATTTTTTTTAATTCAGCATATATAATAAGATTAAAAAAATTCATTCATTTAAAAATTATGTAATTTTGAAATTCAATTATACGCGTCGATAAGTTTTTTTATCGATGAGTTGAATAACAAATACTGTCAATGTTAAAATTCAATTTCGAAATGCGAAGATAGAAGTTTACTCTAGGTTATTACAATCTACTTTCAACGATTGAAGATTTTATACTCAGTAATGATATTGTTTTCTATATTGTTACAAATGTACTTTGAAAATAAGAATCTTATTTATTTATAAAAAATTTATTGAAATTCAATATATAAGAAAATTTACTGAACGATTTTGATAGAAAATTATGTGTATGAGAAAAGTTGTATTGATATAAATAACACTTATCAAATTCAGTGAAAAATAGGTATTATGTCAGTGTTTTTATCTTAAAACTTTTAGACAGTAATTATTTTGAGATAAATAAATATTCATACCGGTAAGATATCAGTAACAGACATAACATTTAAATGCCATCAGAATGACAGTTCTGACTCAGACTATCGTATTTACTATCATATCTCACAGATGGTTGTCTGCTATTTTGCTGCATCTAACAATGTAAGCATTGTTGAATGCGATGGAATGGGAACTTTCTTTGATGTATGTACAATGACCTAACTATCATTAAATTTTCATAATGAATTTGATTATCTAGAATATTGTATAACATAAGAGGTGAAAACTCGTTAGTGCTAAAATAGTAATTTCTTATTTTTTAACTAAAAATAATTTAAATTTATAATAAATGTTAGAACGAATAAATGATACATATTTTGTAAGAAAAAATGTATAAACTTTCCAATTTTTTTTATTATTGTAAAGCTTTATTGGAAAAGTTATCGTTTAAAGGTAACAAGGAGATAATAGTAAATATTAGAATTGAAATTTTGTTTATGCTATAACATTTAAGTTTAAAGAGATTGCATAATAGCTTGAGAAATATTCTTTTTTATGACTATTTGTTTAAATATTGAAGATATTTTTCGTGAAATCGAACTCATTTTCTGACAATATTCTTAGCTCTAGTTTGTTATTTGAAAAATACATGTTTTAACCAGATTTGTTAGATTTTACAAAGTATACCTCACTATTATTGTACACATTACATTATCGAATGATTCATTTTAAATATCAATATATTACTACAATTCTTTTCCGTAAGTAACATAATATAA